>PVJC01019971.1:14822-29762 GCA_004026665.1 Murina feae
GGTCAATTTGCATGTTTCTTTTATTATATTAGATTATATTAGATATTTCTCACACTGTCTCTTTAGCCAGAGCTCATTCATGAAGTAATTACTGTCAAGATGGCTTGCATATTTGGGAAAAGAGTCTAACTTTGTTTTGCCTTTCCAGCTTGTACTGTAAGGCCTACATTGTTTGTTTCTTTAATTACTTGATTGGATAAGGAAAGCACAAATATAATCTAAGCTGTCCCTGGGAGGCAGATTTCATACAAGCTCTACATCAGCAGGGTTTTTAAAGTAGCTTATAAGCCAATGTCATTGTATACTTATTTTTTATATTTTCAGTGGAACTTCTACTAGAGTTCTAATTTCAAACTTCATTTCATGCTCTCCTATTGCTTTCCTAATGCTTACATCAAGGAACTTACTTCTCTGTGCATATGTGAATGTGAGGGAACACAGGCCAGATGCTGAGCGTTATTTGAAAGTGTTCTTTTGTGTGTGAACGCACAGATATTAGGGATGAGATAGAGGCAGAGATGCTACTCAATGAGGATGAGTCATTTTTACATGAATAAAATCAATGAGTTATTATAATCTGTGTCACCAAAATAATCAAATTCAATGGAATTGCTAAATGTTAAAGGAACACATCTGTGGTCAGACCATAGCATCAAAGACAAAATAAAACATTACTCTGAAAATCTAAGATTATAGTAAAATAAATGCAGTTTCTCAGTTGAATGGATAAAAATACCTCATTATTATTGTTCTTAATTATCTTGCTTAACATTTCTTCATGTTAAGAATATGAAGGGTATTTTATGGAATATGTCATAATTTATATAATCCTTTGATTTTTTATTCAGTTTAATGTTAATATGTTAGTTGAATACTGGTAGCACGTACCTTTTGTGGTAGATATGTATTTTGCTCTATCTGTGTAGATGTACATTTGCCAAACATTTTTATAGGTGTAGACATCTAGCAGGTATCCTTGACATCTCTTTTTCCTTTACCTCCTGGAATCTCATCAATCCCAGATCTAATGGTGATAGTTCTGCCTCATTAATATTTCTCAAGTTCACTTATTTTCATTTCCATTTACAATACCCTCTTTTAATCCACAATGATTTCTCATCAGAACTATTGGAATTCTGTAAACTGATTGCTAATATTGTGAAAAATCACCCTGCCAGCAGATAGGCTCTGATGGGAGAACTTAGAATTGAATATAAATCACAAATTATAAAACACTAGAGGCTTGGTGCATGGGTGGGGTTCCTCAGCCTAGCTGGTGATCGGGGCCAATCGTGGCCATCTCACCCAGTCCTGATTGGGGCCAATTGGGACCATTGGGGCCAGCCAGCCAGGGGGAAGGAACCTCAGGAGGTTGGCTGGTCGTTTGGTCGCTTAGGCTTTTATATAGATACTAGGGGCCCAGTGCACAAACATTTGTGCACTCAGGGGCGGGGGCAATCTCCCAGCCCAACCTGTGCCCTCTTGCAGTCTTGAACCCCTTGGGGGATGTCCACCTGCTGGCATGCCTGGCCAGCCTAGGTGAGGGGCTGATGGCTGTTTTCAGGCTGGCCAAGCCCCCAGTGGGGACCCTCACCCCATGGGTGTGTGGCCAGCCTGGGTGAGGGGCTGAGGGCCATTTTCCGGCTGCCCACAGTCCCTTCAGGGTTAGGGTCCATACTGGGATGCTTGGCCAGCTTGAATGAGGAGCTGAGGACTATTTGCAGGCTGGCCACAGCTCCCATTGACTCAAGGTCCCAGCGAGGCTGGCTAGAAGCAGGTTTCTGGGGTTTATTTATCTTCTATAATTGAAACTTTGTTGCTTTGAGCAGGGGCCTAGGCAGGCAACGAAGCCTCCTGTTTGCTTCAGCTCCGTGGCTTCTATAATTGAAACATTGTTGCCTTAAGCAGAGGCCCCGCTGGCCTAGGCATGTAGTTTCCTCCACTGCAAATGGAAGCCTCCTGTTGGCTGTAGCTCTGTGGCTGCTGGCTGCCATCTTGGCTGAGTTAATTTGCATATAGCTGCTCTGATTGGCTGGTGGGCATGGCTTGGCTGGTGGGCCTGGCTTAGGTGTCTCAGAGTGATGGTTTATTTGCATATTACTCTTTTATTAGATTAGACTAAAGGCCTGATGCATGAAAATTGTGCACTGGAGGTGGGAGGGCAGTCTCTCGGCCTGGCCTGTGCCCTCTTGAAGTCTGAGATCCCTCAGAGGATGTCCACCTGCTGGCCTAAACTGGCAATCAGACATCCCTCTTGCAGTCTGGGGCTCTCACAATCTGGGATCCCTCACTCCTTACAAATCACCTGCAGTGGAGGCAGAAAGGGCTTCCTCCACCGCTGCTGCACTCACCAGCTTCTGGCTGAATGGGGCTCCCTCTGTGGGAACAAACTGATCTCCAGCGGACAGCTCCATGTTGAGCGTCTGCCCACTGGTGGTCATTGCGTGTGATAGTGATGCGTTGTTCCACTGTTCTGTTGGTTTAAATATTAGGATTTTATTATATAGGATAGATTACTGAGCCACGCAGTAGATCAACCGAATCAAACCAGAACATGCAGGACACATCAAGTACAAACCTCTTTTTAATTCATGTTTACAGATAAGATCTAAGCCCAAACAACCTCACAGTAATTTAGCATGAGATATTGTGTTCTTAAGTGAAGTTTACTTTCTTAACTCTCCCCTTTAGAAAAGCTCATGGTTCTGTTATGCTTCTTTCTACCTTGTTAAAAAAAAAAAAAAAGAAATGAAAAAAAGCTAATTAAACTACCTTGCTTCCAATGTATCCTTGGTGGTCTTTCTTCACTGGGTTTGAACAAGTAGAAATACAACAAAATTTGGCAAGATGCTCTGTGGACCAGAAACCTTGACTTGGTAATAATTTACACACCTGAAAGTAATTGAGTTTTATTCCTTGAGGCCATTGTGATTGTGACTACAAGAAGTAACTATGATTGACTGAACAATAAATATGAATTAAGGTAACAAAAACAATGGCTAAAAATTATTGAACATTTGACCAACGCCAAACTCTCTTCTAGAAACTTTGTATGTATGATATCTTTTAACCCTAGCAATGACATTAAGGGCAACTAACTCTGTTTAACAGAAAAAGGAAACTGAGGCATAGAAAATTGGGTGATTTGCTCAAGATAAAAAATTATCCTGTCTTTTATTCTCCAGGGAAACAACAATTCATAACACTATGAGTGTGGTATTTACAGTCTACAGATCTAGCACTACATCATGCTTCAGCTCTTGGTACAATGACTGTTATTGATCAGAGTATACTGTAATGGCAGAGAAACAGCAACTAAATTCAGCTTATAGCTCTTACTATGAACAAGAAACAGAATAATAATTTTTCTATTCTGAAAACATTATGAGACAATGGAAGTTTGAAGAGTAACAGATGGTCAGACACACAGACACATAGGTGGATGGATTAATAATTGAAATTCACTTTTTGCTTCTTTTGGTCTCTGTATAAAACATGTAAGTGCCTATGCAAGTATTTTAATGGATCCTTATTGGTAGGCACCAAGTACTTGGAAATCCTATATAATAAAAGGTTAATATGCAAATTGACCAAACAGTGGAACCACCAGTTGCTATGATGTGCACTGACTCAGCACAGGAGCTTTCCCCCCAGTGGTCAGTGCACTCTCACAGGGGGAGTGCTGCTCAGGCAGAACTGGGCTTTCCAGTGGGCTCATGGCTGGTGAGTGCAGCAGTGGTGGCAGGACCCTCTCCTGCCTCTGCAGCAGTGCTAAGGACCCCTTGAGGGATGTCTGCCTGCTGGCTTAGGCCCATTCCCCGCAAGAGGGTGCAGGCTAGGCTGAGGGACCCCCCTCCCCTCAGTGCACGAATGTCATGCAGTGGGCCTCTAATCTTAACTAATAGAAGGGAAATATTAAAATTAACTGTTTCTCCAGGATGGGGGTAAGCCACGCCCACCAGCCCATCAGAGCTGCTGTATGCAAATTAGCCCAGCCAAGATGGCGGAGGCCGCAGCCCCGGTGTGCGGCTTCTTCGGGGCTGTGGCCTCTGCCATCTTGGGAGCCTCCCTCCTGGGAAGGCATCCAGTGCCTTGGGCCTGCGGATGCCTTCCAGGTGGGAGCCTGGGGGCGGGAGGGGCGGGAACCACACCCAGCCTCGGCTTCCCGGGCGGGAGCCTTTCGAGGCACGGGGACCAGGCGGCCAGACCCCCGTGGCCCCCGTCCGGGAGGCTGTGGGGTGGCCAGCGCCACCCCAGCCTCGGCTTCCCAGGAGGGTGGCCCGTAGGGTCAGTGGGAGCTGTGGCCGGCCTGAAAACTGCCCTCAGTCCCTCACCCAGGCTTGCCACACCCCCTGGGGTGAGGGTTTCCACTGGGGAGCTTGGCCAGCTTGCACACAGACATTGGCCCCTCACCCAGGCTGGCCAGGCACACCAGCAGGTGGACATCCCCAGATGGGTCCCAGACTGGGAGAGGGCACAGGCCGGGCTGAGGGACACCCCCCTCCAGTGCACAAATTTTTGTGCACCGGGCCCCTAGTAGTAAATAATCACTAACCTCTAATCTCAACCAGTGAAGATTCACATGGAGATTCTTTACCTTGAAAGTAAGGTACAAAGTTCAATTTGATATTTCCTGTGTTCCCTTTCTTTTTCTTTCTCTCCAATTACTTTTAAAATAAAACTTTTATTTTTCTCTCATGTGCACTTTTCTATCACTTGCTGCTATATTTTACATTTTACCAAAGAGTAGCATGGACAATTGAATTTCATTATTCCTAAGTAGTTATGTTAGATTTTATTTGTGTGTTTTGAAATATTTTCAGTGACTATTATTGAATTTAGATATATAAAACATTATATCCTTAGTCAAAATCAATGTGAAAACAGAGCAGTGAAATGTTAATAATTAGCTTATCCTCTGCAGAACATGTCTGTGCCTGTGCAGTAGGCATGGAAATCCAGATGCACATTTTCCTTTATTTGGCCTTAATAAAAATTGTCAATAGATTGAAGAGTATGAAATTAACAAATGAGTATGAACTGTACTCAGACTGGAAAAATATATGAAGAGACTATGACCACTTCTCCTGGTCTCAGGCTCTAAATCCTTCATAAATTCAAGGCTATTGCTCGGGGACTATGTCTGCCCATTGCAGAGAGCTAATTTACTTCTCCACCCCCAACTGGCTTTCATCTTCCTTTGTGCATCATCAGCACATTTTTAAAGTTCTGATGGTAAATTTTATAGTGGCAATGTGCAGAATTTAATTTAATTTTTGAGTTCCCAGGCTGACTAGAAATGCTAGTGGGGGTTTTATTATTATTTTAGCTTCAAAAATGCATTACTATTTGAAAATAGAAAATATCCAAAACATCAACTTATTTTAGGGGAATAGAATTAGAGAAAGAGTAGAAAAGGAAGTAGAAAATAGTAATTCAGAGTAATTTGTGTTTTTATTTCTGAAGCACAGAGTGTCTGTAGATGTTTTGAATAGGTAATGAGAGAAAGTTTAGGTATTAAGTCTCAATACTTTATAAATAAATCAGACCAAGTTATTTTCTTTAATTTTTTTTCCTTTGTTCTTTTCCTGAAGGACCTTTATATACTGTCTTGCATTCCAAGGTTTGGGGAACTTTATTTTTTACTAGATTTTTACATCCTAAAATTATTAGGATGCAAAACCAGAGTGTGTTAATAAGATCTATGGCATAGAGACAACCTGAGAACCATTAGGAAAATGTAAAGTATTTTTTCTCCATATAATGAGAAATATGTATTGTGTTCTCATTTATACCAACTAGCATATCTCATACACCATTTCTTTGGCTGGTAAGTACAGAGTGGTGGCAGGAGCCTCTCCTGCCTCTGCAGCAGTGCTAAAGATCACTTGAGGGATGTCTGCCTGCTGGCTTAGGCCCACTCCCCATGAGAGGGTGCAAACTAGGCTGAGGAACCCCCCTCCCCTCAGTGCATGAATGTCATGCACTGGGAGTGAGAGATAGAAACATCAGTGGTGAGAGAGAATCATTGATTGGCTGCCTCCTGAATGCCCCACATTGGGGATCGAGCCCAAAACCTGGTAGTGTACTCTGACTGGGAATTGAACCGTGATCTCCTGGTTCATAGGCCGATACTCAACCACTGAGCCAAGCTGGCTGGGCATAATCATGTTGCTTTAAGATGAGAAAATAATTGGCCAAAGAGTTTGGGTGATTTGCCTAAATTACATTTATAATATATTGGAAAAACTAGACTGGAATTTATGTATTCTCACTTCTAAGACAATGATAATTTATTGAAGATAAGAAACTCAGAAAATTAATTAAAAATGTATAATGTATTATAGTTCCACAGAAGAATTTTAATAATATTGTTAAAAATAATGTTCGAGGCCTGGCTGGTGTGACTTAATTGGTTTAAACATTATCTGTGCACTAAAGCGTCATGGGTTTGATTCTTCTTCAGAGTACATATCCAGGTTGAGGGTTTGATCCTATGTCAGGGTGTGTACAGGCTGCAACTGATAGATGTTTCTCTCTCACACTGATGTTACCCTTTCTCTTCTTCTCCCCCTTCCCCCTCAAATAAACAGAAGCATGGTCTTAGGTGAAGATTAAAAAATAAAAATATTGATAATGTTCAAAAAAAGAAGTTAATTCAATTGCTACATTGAAGATCAGATTGACAAATGTATTACTAATTTTATGCTGTCAATCTCCAATGTTTTCCCTCTTCTATAGATATAATTAATAATAATATGTAATTACCTCTAACTTCTGATATAAAATTTTTCTCTGATGCTCTAGATTTTTTATTTATATTAATAGTGCTAAAAACTCAATGGAAAATAAATACTAAATATGGGTAGGAATGATTTGTAGTGAATATATAGTTGCCCCTGAATAGCATAGATGTTAGCAAAAACCATATATAGTTTTTGATTTCCTAAAAACTTAACTACTAATAGGCTACTGTTCTCCAGAATCCTTACTGATAACATAGTTGGTTAACACACATTTTGTATATGTGTTATATCATACTGTACTCTTATAATAAAGTAAGCTGGAGAAAAGAAAATGTTACTAAGAAAATAACTTATCCTATCTAATAAAAGAGTAATATGCAAATTAAGCATCACTCCATCACAAAGATGGCCACCCCCATAGCCACAAGATGGCTGCCCCCATACCCACAAATTGGCGGCACCCAGGCAGGCTCAACCCCACCGCTGAAGTGGTCAGGCCTGTTAGCCAGGCAGGTGGTGGTGAAGGTAGGGGACTTAAGGGGCAGAACAGGTGGTCAGAAGGGGCTGGGGGTCCTCTGCCCAGGCCAGAGGCATTTGCCAGAGGCCTCAGGCATGGGCAAGGGCAGAGCCAGTGATTGGAGGGGTATGAGGGGCCATACCCAGGCATAAGGCCTGAGGCCTCTGGGAAGGGGCAAGCCTGGAGATTGTAGGAGCCTGGGCTATGCAGAGCCAGCAGTCAGAGAGGCAGGAACGGAACCTGCGATTGCAGGGGTCTGAGCACTGGTGGAGTCAGTAAAGTAGGAGTTTGGGCACTGGTGGAGCCTGTGATCAGAGCGGTCTGGGGGTCCCCTGCTCAGGCCTGCAGCCTTGGCCAGAAGCTACCAGTGGGGCAAGAGCAGAGCTGGTGATGGCAGGGGGCAGGATCAGAGCCTGTGATCGCAGAGGCCTGGGCTCTGTGAAGTCAGCAATTGGTGGGGCTTGGGGGTCTTCTGTCCAGGCCTGTGACCTCATGTAGACTGCAGGCCTTAGCAGTGGCAGAGCCAGTGATCGCAGGTGTCTGGGGATCCCCTGCCCAAACCTGCATCCTCAGCCAGAGGGTATAGCCTGGGCAGGGGTGGAGCTGGGATTGGAGGGGCAAGGATGGAGCTGGTGATCAGAGTGAACTACAGAGGAAACACCTTTTCTTACTACTCATTCGCTAAGCTCCCTGTATGCCACTGGTAATATTCTTAGTAACTTGGGTAATAAGAATCCAAAAAGGTGATCTAGGGTTTTTCCACCAACACTCCTGGAGAGAAAAAAATGAAGGTCCACTGCTGGAGGGCTAAGAAATGTCATATCCTGCCCTATCTGGTTTGGCTCAGTCCTGGACTCTGTGAAGCCGGCGATCGAGGGTCTTGGAGGTCCCCTACCCAGGCCTGCATCCTCGGCCGGAGGTTACAGGCCTCGGCAGGGGTGGAGCTGGGATTGGAGGGGCAGGGTTGGAGCCAGTGATCAGAGTGAACTGCAGAGCAAACACCTTTTCTGACCGCTCATTGGCTAAGCTCTCTGTATGATCCTGGTAATATTCTTAGTAACTTGGGTAATAAGAATCCAAAAAGGCAACTAGGGTTTTTCCACCACACTCCTGGAGAAAAACAATGAAGGTCCACTGCTGGAGGGCTAAGAAATGTCATATCCTGCCCTAGCCGATTTGGCTCAGTGCATAATGCCTCAGCCTGCTGACTGCAGAGTCTAGGTTCAATTCTGACCAAGGGCATATACCTAGGTTGCAGGCTCCTCCCTGGCTGGGGCCCAGGTCAGGGCATATGCAAGAGGCAATCAATCAAAATGTTCCTCTCACTTTGATGTTTCTCTCTGTTTTTCCCTTCTCTTCCACATTCTCTAAAAATCAATGGAAACATGTCCTCAGGTGAGGATAAAAAAAAAAGAAAGAAAGAAATGTCATATGCAATGAAAGACACATCTTGAAAATGCATCATATCCAATGAAAGACACACCTTGAAAATGCCTAAAGAAGGTTGTCATTTTTTCATGGTGAAGGGACTGGAGTCCATGTTGATGAAAATACCTTGGTGGCTGCGGTGACTGGCAGTGGCTGGAGCAGTGGAGTGATGGGGCTGTTGGCTTCCTCTGATTAGCCTGGTCACCTCCCACAAAGGGAGGCCAGACTGCAGCTTAGGCCCGCTCCCCAAGGAGAGCAGGGAGCGGGCCTAAGCCGTCAGTAGGACACCCCCTGAGGGCTCCCAATATGTTTGAGGGGGCAGGCTGGGCTGAGAAAACCCCCCACCTCAGTGCACAAATTTCATGCTCTGGCCCCCTAGTAGTATATAAAGAAAGAGAAGATACATTTATAGTATTTGTGGAAAATATCCACATTTGGGTTTACCCATGCAGTTCAAACCCATGTTGTTCTAGGGTCAATTGTAAATAGAAAACCTCTAACACTGCTATAAGCTTCTTTCTTATATGATTTGCGTGCTTGTTTTATAGTTGGTGGGTTTTTTGTTTTGTTTTGTTTTGTTTTTGTTTGTGTTTTTTTGTTTGTTTGTTTGTTTGGACCACATCCCAAATTGTAAATAGGCAAGACTTGGGGGCTTTCCTGTTTTCCCACTGACATTGTTTTGTCTTCCTTGTTTAGTACATACCTTGTTTCCCAACGTTGCTATGTTTTAGTTTCTTTGTCTGTTTATTAGTTTTGTTTATAAAGACTATTTTAAAACTGATAATACACATCTTTTCTGATGATTAAAAAATGGCCTACTTATAGTTTCTCTTGGAATGTGTATATTTTACAAAACTCGATACCATAAAACATATTCTTCAGTTTATTAAAGGCTCCCTAGCTAAGGAACCAAAAATAATTAACAGTGCAATGTTACCTAAAAAGCCTTCCCTGAGGCCAAAGTTACCTCATTTCCTACCTTGTTATCTTTGTACTCTATTTTGTGAGACTGCCTCAGCAACCACTTCTATCAACTTCATCATCACCATCATCATCATCATCATCATTTTAAAAAATATCATGTTATCTTTTGACAAGAACATTTAACTTTTAAATCACTATTTCCTTTTCTCTTCTTATTTTTCATTTATTATTGAGGTTATTGAGGGGAGTGACTTCTGTAACTCATGTTAGACCCACATGGAATTCTGTATCTGTCTTCTGTATTTCTTAAATTTTATCTTTATTTTACATTTTTCCCCTTTGAGTTAGAAATTTTTTTTGAGTTAGAAATTTAAAAAAAAATTGTATCCTAAACACCTTTTAAATTATTCTATTTTCCCTGTAAATTTTAGAATGTTGCTTTCCAATAAAAACCTTCTTTTCTTCTGATTTTTTTTTTTTTTACTTTTAAAAATAGCATTCTGGGTTTGCTTTAGGGAAATAGTATATTCTTGAATCTTTCTAACCACAAATTTGAATTTAAAAAGAGCTTAAAATGTTTTTCCATTTGTAAATGATCAGAGTCAGTGAAGAAATATGAAACTAGAATAATAACAGCACCCTATAAGTCAAGTGAGTTAGGTGATTAATTTGGGGAAGGAGGTTTGAACAGACAGTGAAGTTGTGAAAAAGCTCTGGAATAGAATAAATGAGGTAATAGAATAAGAACAAATGAAAGGATTGATGAGAAGCAAAAAGACTTGGCTTAGATTTATGACCATCCACTGCAAATGTCATCAACACAAAGCTCAACTTTTCTGGGAAATAGAGTGTGCTGTAACATTCTTTTTGTCTATATCTAACAGTTTGAAGGATGTAATAAACTAAGAAAAGAAGGTTGTATAGTTTAATCCAAATATTTTCAGTACTCAGCCAGAGATTCATCGAGTCCTTTTTGCAAGGCAAAGCAAATTTCAGGAAACAAAAATAATGCAATTTATTTATTTACCAATGCATTTTAAAATTTACTTGGCTTCATGCATGAATTTAAAATTCCAACTATGACTAAGTTACAACGTACTGTGTGATATTTTCAAACTCAGTGCTACATGACATTTTCATGTAGTATATACTTTTTTAAAAAATGATTTCCAGTCTTGAATATCCCCATGCATTGTAGGTGATGGCCTTATAAATGTCTTTCAGCAAGATCTCTGTGTCAGTTATCTGCTGTTAAAATGGCAATGCAGCCCTAACCAGTTTGGCCCGTTGGATAGAGCGTCGGCCTGCAGATCCAGGGATCTCAGGTTTGGTTCCGGTCAAGTGCATGTGCCTTGGTTGCAGGCACATCCCCAGTGGGGAGTGTGCAGGGGGCAACGGATTGATGTTTCTCTCTCATCAATGTTTCTGGCTCTCTATCCCTATCTCTTCCTCTGTATGAAAAATCAATAAAATATATTTTTAAAAAAATGGCGGTGCATAATACACCACTCTGAAATGCAGTGACTTGAAACAATGAGCATTTGAATCAGGGTCTGGGATTAGTGATTTAGGTTAGGCTTCACTAGCTGGCTCTTCTGTTTTGGTGTGGATCACTGTGTAGTTGCTTGGTTGTCAGCTGGAAGAGAACAGACTTCCTGTATCTCATCTCCTGATCAACTAGACTGGATATGATCTCATAACATGGTCAGGGAGAAAGCTCTACCAAGCCCAACTACATAAGGCCTTTCAAACCTCTGCTTCGTCACATTTGCTAACATTCCATTGGCCACAGAAAGGCATATGGCTAAACTAAGAACTAAAGAGCAGGGAATATATATCACTCTTGTTTTAGGAGGAACTGTGAGGTCACAGAGCAAAGCATGTGAAGACAGGGAGGGACCTTACTGCAATTTGACTACAGTGTGCAGTTACCTTTAATTGGGTGCATTATGTATGAATTACACTTTCAACCAAATATTTTGACTTCCACTTTCTAGCTGGGAATATCTTTTGTATGATCCTTTGAGCTTTCTTGATGATTATCTGGGTATGTGCATGCTTTCATATGTGTGTGCATGTACATAGAGGATCTGTATTTAACTAGGCGTGTATGGAAAGTTACAAGAAACGCCATGGAAATTTTCATGAAGCTTTTAGGAAAAGAGTGGGAAAGCATAGTTGGGAGAAGAGGAATTAGAGCACAGCATGGGATCTGTTTGGTGATTAGTAGATTGATGATGCTATAAGAATTTTGCAGCACATTGTATTGACTTCATTTTTTGTGCTTTAGGTTGTATACATTTTAAGTTGCATAAATTTTAGGATGAAATACCCAGGCCTTGCAATATCAGGCTCTGGAAACAATGCTGTCCATGAATCAGTCTCATCCTTTCTCAATTCCTTTGTTTGTTTTAGTTTCCACAACAAATGACCAGGGCTCATTAATATGGAATTCAGGGTTTCTGAGGTTCTCTATGAACCATAAGTTGGGCAATGTTTATACATTTTTAAGTGAGTGTCTTCAGGCATTTATGGAGAAAGATCCTCACGTCTCATTTAGGTTGCCCTTCTCCTACTTACCGCTAGAAGGTGATCTACAGACCCAGAACCTGAAGGGAAAGTTTCGACATCGCTGATTAGAGAAGGCAAGGTTAGATACTGTGTGGGAGTAGCATTGGTGTGTGTGTTTTCTCCCAGGCCCATGATGATTAACACGTGCATAGAATTCCATGGGTAGCCTAGACATGCTCTGCTCTGAGTTTGGGGGTATATTTTCTCCTCCTATGGCTAAAATGTTTTAACTTGGATTTGTTTGTTATTTTCCTTAACCTGCCGTGCTGTCCTATCTAATTGTTGAAAACTGAAAGCTGAGTGAAAGTTTATGTTAAATGGTCCAATAATGCCATTCATTCTATGTGGTTTCCCCATCTTAGGGCTACATCAATCCTGGACAAATCGAGGCCTCTGGTGTTTAAGAATCTGGCTGTTCTTTTTTTCATCTATACGTTACAAATGTTAATTGGTACTCACTGGAGTCAAGGCTTACAGTTTCATGACCAAGTAAATTAGGTACCATTAATAAATATGTGATAAAACAATATAATAGTATGCTTACTTGAGCGTATCAGCATAACAAATTAAAATAACCAAAAGTACTCCTGTGAAAAAATAAAATGAAAATATTTCACTGGTAATGAATGTTCTTTTTACTGTTAGTTTTGCTATAAATGCTAAAGTTTTGAAAGAAACATTACAGGACAGAGCTTTGATGTGTGATTTCTATTAGGCTCATCCATAATCCTGCAAACTATGAAATGGGAACAGACAACTTCCCATGACATTTTCCTATGGGACATAATCTTTTTCATATTTCATAAATGTCTTATTATATATGTGATTCTAAATTCTTTATATCAAATTATTTTCCTTGATGGTGAAATTTACTGCCATTATAAATGGTTACAGTTTCTACAGTAAATATTCTACTTTTTTTTAGTGTCAGTAGCTTAAAATATTTTTTCCATTTATAGGATACTAGGGGCCTGGTGCACGAAATTCATGCACTGGGGGGGAGGGGAGGAGTTCCTCAGCCCAGCCTGGCCCCTCTAACATATTGGGAGCCCTCAAGGGATGTCCTTCTGATGGCTTAGGCCCGCTCCCTGATCCACTTGGGAAGCGGGCCTAAGCCACAGTCTGGCCTCCCTTTGTGGGAGGCGACCAGGCTAATCAGAGGAAGCCACCAGCGCCATCACCCCGCTGCTGCAGCCACTGCCAGTCACTGCAGCCACCAAGGCATTTTCATCAACACGGACTCCAGTCCCCTCACCATGAAGAAATGACAACTTTCTTTAGGCATTTTCAAGATGTGTCTTTCATAGGATATTTCCTTCCTTCCTTCCTTCCTTCCTTCCTTCCTTCCTTCCTTCCTTCCTCCCTCCCTCCCTCCCTCCCTCCCTCCTTCCCTCCCTTCCTCCCTTCCTTCCTTCCTCCCTTTCTTCCTTCCTTCCTTCCTTTTCCTCACCTGAGGATATGTTTCCATTGATTTTTAGAGAATGTAGAAGAGAAGGGAAAAACAGAGAGAAACAGCAAATGAGAGGAACACTTTGATTGGTTGCCTCCTGCATATGCCCTGACCTGGGCCCCGGCCAGGGAGGAGCCTGCAACCTAGGTACATGCCCTTGGTCAGAATTGAACCCAGACCCTGCAATCAGCAGACTGAGGCATTATGCACTGAGCCAAATTGGCTAGGGCAGGATATGACATTTCTTAGCCTTCCAGCAGTGGACCTTCATTGTTTTTCTCCAGGAGTGTGGTGGAAAAACCCTAGATCACCTTTTTGGATTCTTATTACTCAAGTTACTAAGAATATTACCAGTGGCATAAAGTGAGAGATAAGAAAAGGTGTTTCCTCTGTAGTTCACTCTGATCACCGGTTCCACCCTGCCCCTCCAATCCCAGCTCCACCCTTGCCCCAGCCCGTAACCTCTGCCCAGGCCTGAGGCCTCTGGCCCAGGCCTTATGCCTAGGTAGGGCACCCTCATACCCCTCCGATAACCAGCTCCACCCTTACCCATGCCTGAGGCCTCTGGAGAAGGCCACTGGCCTGGGCAGGGGACCCCCAACCCCCTTTGATCACCTGTTCTGCCCCTTAGGACCTCTGCCTCCCCCACCACCTGCCTGGGTAACAGGCCTGACCACTTCAGTGGCAGGGCTGAGCCGGACTGGGCGCCGCCATCTTGTGCCTATGGGAGCAGCCATCTTTGTCATGGAGTGATGCCTAATTTGCATATTACTCTTTTGTTAGATAGGGTTAAATATTTTTATTTTGTGTCTTCAAAGTCCCAACTAGAATGTGAAGCTTACATATCTCATATAAGAGAATTTAATATCAAGGAAATATAAAATGTAGTCAGAAAAAATTCAAAATTGTAGATGCACTTATATTTCAATATATGCAGCATAGTATATTTCAATTTACTTTTTATTTTAATCAAACATATATCCGTGTAAAGTGTCACATGGTTCCTGTGCTTTTTTCTCAGCCCATTTCCTGATGTACAGATGCAATCGCTTTCAACTATATTAGCTGATTCTTTAAAGATCTCTCCATCTCTCTAAATAACATGCTTATATTGCTATTTCCTGATATCTTTATTAGTAGGCTTTATCTATTGGCTTCCCACTGTGGAAGATGAGAATTTAGCTTCCCTTCATCATCTAGCCCCCTGTCACACACATGCACACTTTTGAGCTCCCATCCTCTTGAAATAATAGAACATAATTTTGAATAAATGAATATTCATGTTTATCATATTAGCACTAAAT
>PVJC01019972.1:0-29636 GCA_004026665.1 Murina feae
CCTGCCTGCCTGCCTGCCTGCCTGCCAGTTTCCCCTTATTCATTTTCTTAAATTTCAGAACAATGCCCTGCATTCAATTTAATGTAAGACTGCTATACTCCGATTTCCTTCTCTGTGTTTACGTATTTGTCTTTGACCAGTCCCTGAACTGCCTTCATTCTGAAATTCTTTGCCCAACAAAAGGATATTCCTCACTCTTTGAAAGGAGAACTGATTCAGGGCAGAGGAAACAAGTTCTGTTCAACCCTAGCAGCACTGAGCTGACTGCCTGCTGTACACCCAGCCCTGTGCTGGGTCCTGGGGGGCGGGGGGAGGAGGGAGGGGGTGAATAAGGATCCCTACCCTGGGCCAGGAGCTTGCAGACTATTGATAGATGATTGCAATTCAGTGTAACAAGTATGACGAACGAGATAATTATGGGAGCACCAAGCACGGGGCACCTGACCTTCAGGGTGGGTGTGGGTGCAGGGAAGGCTCCTGGAAAACGAGGATCTGGAAGGACCGTAGGAGATAAACCAAGAAACCCAGAAGGCAAAAGAGGATGACGATGGAGGGAATCAGGAGGCTTTTTAGTTTCCATTTTGGTGTTGCTGGGTAAACCAAAGTTCCTCTCTTTTTACATCTGTAAAGTAGTAATAAGAACTGATATTATCTGGTTGCTAACTCTAGTTTTCATTTACTTGTCTCTTAATCTTTTATTTGTTCATTTCTCCACTCCATAGTCAATAGATATTTGGTGCACACCTCCCATTACTGAGGAACAGTAAGCGAACAGGACGGGTTAGGTCCCATCTCCCAGGGAGCTTGCACCCTATCACATTGTGATAACAACAGAAGCGCTTCTGAAACCCCCTCAGATGTGCAGCATGTTTGTTGAGCTGTTCTTCACCTTCAGGAATGTTTTCTTGAAACGAGTCTCGGTGTTTTCAGGTCACTTAGCTCTCCCCTCTTACGTAAGAGAAGAAGAAGGAAACAGAGCCTGATATTCTCCCCTTTTTGTAAACTTGGAATGTTTTACCCCAGGTTTACCTGTCAGTTGTCAAGCCTAGAGAGAGATAGACGTAGCCGTCTCTTATCTGTAATGCTGCCTTTCATCTCATTGGGGACTTTCTTAATTTCAACGCGACTTGTGTTTGGATTTCTGTATTCACTGTATCACTTGCTTCCTAGAATCATTCCAATCTAGTATTTGTGGGAAGTCAGGCCTATTTTGAGGTCACGCTGTCATGGGACATACCTTGCTTTGTTGATGCATTTTACTTACCTTATTTAGGTCACTCAGGGATATGAACCAATAGAAAGTGTTCCAGCTGGAAGAAGGTAGTGGCGTTCACTTGTAAGATCTGTGTTTTTCTTGGAATGATTCAAAAATATAGACGTGTCAGAGTCAATGTAATAATCTCCCTCTGCCACTTCAACCTTACCCATGTGATGTAACTCTTTGTCCTCAATTTGTCACCTAGCCTTCCATCTTTGTCTTTTTGCTTATAGAAGCCTACACAAATGTTTGTGTTTAAATATATTTACATATGTGTGGGATGTGTGGGTGGGGGCTGTTTATGTGTACCCATATATGTGTTTATATATGTATGTGTGTGTGTACACGCACTCCCTCCTGCCTCGATTCTCTGTGGTTGGAAAGAGTCTGTTGTTGAAGCTTGCCACCAGAAGTTCAAGTCCAAAGAGCCTGCGTGGCTCCTCTGTAATCGGTGCAGCACAGTATTACTCAATGAAGAGCGCTCCTCAGAGAGAGATGAACAGGGACCAAGAAAACTATTTCCAGCTGCGTGAGCACCAAGACAACAAATGTCACAGAGAATGTTATTTTCACAAGGACCCCGCTTCACTGGCAGGGGAGGAGGGGCACTTCGGAGCACGTGTTTTGGCACCTGCAAACCTCTGGTTGGGTGGGACACAGGCATCCTGTCGGCCACTTCCGCCACTTCCAGAGCAGAGCAGATAGGTGGAGTCACTCATCACAGGCAGGACCCCCTGGGGCTCTGGTCATCAGCGGAGGAAAGGGATGAAACAGAATTGGCCTTTTGCCATCTTGGATGAAGATTCGTTGGGAGCGGGATTATTGTCATGTCAAGAGAATGAGGCAGTCATTCTGTACCCAGCATTCATTGCAGTTCCACGGGCCTTGCTTTAGTTTCTGAATAGACCCAGAGACCTAAAGCTTCAAAGGCTGAGGTAGGATGTCCGACTTTTCCAAGTTCACTTCATCACTTTATATGCGACCCGGTCAATTAAGTTTGATGCAGCTGAAATCTTCCGTGGTGAAGTCCCTATGTTTGGCTGAGGACATTAAACATAGAAGAAGAAGCAAGGAGAAAGGAGGAGAAAAATGATGACCAAGAAAGTCTGCTCCCTGCTCTCAAGTAGTGCGTAAGCTTGGAGAAACAAATGCCTAAGGTCAGGCAGACAGCGATACGTGTCCTACACCGAGGGTTAAACAAAATGTCATCTGAATATCTGAGGATGGAGTGAGAGTAACTCTGTTTGAAGTAAAGATTTGCAGCAAGATTTCGTGCTCAATGGACACGTTGGGTGAAAAGCTCATTCCAATGGAAGAGTAAAATTAAGAAAGGCCCTGGTGCTATACGTGAGTGACAGGCACAGTGGTGGTGTGCTGTGGGTCAGTCTTGAAGGGCCACTAGAAGGGCGCTGGAAGCTGTTAAGGACCAAAAAAGGGGCATGTTGATGCCATTAACAGAGAGTAGGCTCATGAGAATGTGAGGATTGTTCCAGCGAGAACAGAGATTTTCAGCGTGGAAGCTTAGCTGAGAAGCCAGAGCTTGGCAGGACTCAGGATTAATTGTTATATGTCAAAGTAAATACAGGCATGTGCCACTTGACACTGGGGATACGATCTGAGAAATGTGTCATTAGGCGATCTCATCATTGTGTGAACATCATGGAGTACACTTACACCACCCCAGATGGATGACCGGCCACATACCTAGGCTGCATCGTACAGCCTGTTGCTCCTAGGGTGGAAACCTGTGTAGCATGTCACTGTACTGAATGCTGTAGGTAATTGTAGCACAGTGGGCTTTGTGCATCTAAACATATCTAAACAGAAAAGGCATAGTACAGTTAGGTATAAAAGATTAAAAAATGGCACTGCTGGAAAGGGACTGACATGCGTGAAGGGAGCGCGCAGGCGTGGAAGTCGCTCTGGACGAGTAGGGAGTGGTGAGTGAATGTGACACCTGTGTCGTTACTGTATGCCACTGTAGACTTTATAAACACTGTGCACTCAGGCTACACTAAATGTATAAAACAACAGGAGGTTAAATCAAGTGCAAGAGAAAATGATGCAATCAAGAGACATGGGTCAACACGAGATATTTGAGGCAGCTTGCTGGCCTACCGTGGCATGCAGTTCTACAGCAAACTTCTTTTGTACAATTAGAAAGAGTGTACTCTAAAGTCATGATAAACAGTAAAGTGTAGTAAATACATAAGCCCATAGCAGTCATTTATTATCATTATCAAGTATTCTGTATTGTACATAATTGTATGTGCTGTATTTGTATATGACTGGCAGTACAATGAGTTTGTTTACACTAGCATCACGGCCAACATTAATAACCTGCTACTCTATGACGCTGTGTCAGCTATGATGTCAGGAGGCGATAGGAATTTTCCAGCTCTGTTATAATCTTGTGGGACTGTTGTTGTATATGTGGTCCATTGTTGACTGGAACATCTTGATGCTGGGCATGACTGCTATCAGACATTCATTGAGCATCCACTATGGCAGTAGTGCTCAACCTTCTGGCCCTTTAAATACACTTCCTCATGTTGTGACCCAACCATAAAATGATTTTTGTTGCTACTTCATAACTGTAAAGTTGCTACTGTTATGAATCGTCATGTAAATATCTGATATGCAGGATGGTCTTAGGCGACCCCTGCGAAAGGGTCGTTCGACTGCCAAAGGGGTCGTGACCCACAGGTTGAGAACCGTTGCACTATGGCTTCTCTTGATGAGGTGGCTCTGGGATGATAAAAAGGAGTTGGAGTTTCACTTTAATGTTTCCTTGGGGTGAATAAAAGCCCTGAACCAATTCATTCCAGCAAAAAAAAAAAAAAAAAAAAAAATCCTGGAAATTATTGGAAAACTGATGATAATATGGGGGCTGATATAGTATTTTAGAATATAGTTTTTAAAATATAGTTACTTTAAAAAATTTATCTTTATTGTTGAAAGAATTACAGATGTTCCCCTTCTTCCCGCCATTGACCTTCCTCCTCCCAACTCCCGTCCCCTCCCCAGGTCTTCACCCTGCGACTGTCTGTTATTCATACGTGGATCTAAGTTCTTTGGTTGACCTCTTCTATCCTCCTCCGCGCCCATTACCTCTGAGGACTCTCAGTCGGTTGCATGCTTTCATGTCTCTGGATCTATTTTGTTTGTCAGTTTATTTTGTTCATTAGCTCCCTCATATAAGTGAGATCATGTGATACTCGTCTTTCTCTGACTGACTTATTTCACTTAGCATTATACTCTCTAGGTCTCTTCATGCTGTCTCAAAGGATAAGAGATCCCCCTCCTCTTTTTTTTCTTTTACAGATACATAGTATCCCACTGTGTAAATGTACCACATTTTTTGTTATCCACTCACATACTGATGGACACTTGGATTGTTTCCAGATCTTAGCTATTGTAAATCACGCTGCTATGAACATAGGGGTGTATATATCCTTTCTGATTGGTGTTTCAGGCTTACTAGACTGCAAGACTAACAGCAATGGGTGTCACATTACTGTCATTACTCTTGTAAAAGACAAGCCAGAAAACTTCTTAGAAAAACTAGAAATCCAGTAGCCTAAAGACCAGATTTTGAGAAATTCTGACAGGTTTGTCATGGGAGTTCATAAAATCTGGTCAGGTAAATTTAAGCTTTAATTGCCGTATTTTAGGTTAAAAGTAGAATATAGTATAACTGTGCTCTTTACCTGGTTAAAATCCAAACTTTCCAATTAGGAATGTATTTGTGTTTCAGATAATAATATTGGTATGTCTTCTTGCGTGTAGGATAGAACAAAGATACATGTGTTCTTAGTCTTTTTCCTTATAGGCTATTATAATTCTTTAAAGTTGCATTCATTTCCACTTGGTAGTAAAAACTGTACATGCTCGTTTTGAAATTTGGAAATTATAGGAGACTCACCCATAGTTCCATCGCTTAAGAAGGCTTCCTTATTCCACTTGGGGTTAATTCTTTCCAGTTTAAAAAATATTTGATTTTCCCAAATATTTACCAGCATTCTGCTTTGTATCATAAGTACAAATGCCATTAAAATCTCTTTCATTTTTAATTTCCAATGACTACTCAAGAGTCACAATATTTAATGTGTATTCTATTCAATGAATCATTCCCTATTCTCTGTTTCTTTTCTCTTTGGGGTTTGTGCTTCTTTGCGTAGCTTTAGGTGCTGATGCTCCCACAGTCCCATCCTTACTCTAAACAATCTACGTGTATGAACTTACCTGCAAAGTAGACAGTGGTTTCCGGAGTGTTGCCGGGACTGTCCCCTCTGCCCGGAGTGCTCCGCACCCAGATGTGCAGATGCTTGCGCTCTCATCATTTTCATGTCTCAACTCAGATGGGGTGAGGCCTTCTCCACTTACTGCATTGAAAAAAGTGTGACCCTTTTCATTTATCCGAATTGCCAGATATTTGCTTTTCCATCATATTTATCTTCTTAGATGGGGGAAAGCATTATTATTATTAAATATGTTTTCATTGATTTCAGAGAGGAAGGGAGAGGGAGAGAGAGATAGAAACATCAACGATGAGAGAGAATCATTGATCGGCTGCCTCCTGCATGCCCCACACTGGAAATCGTGCCTGCAACCCGGGAATCAAACCATGACCTCCTGGTTCATAGGTCGATGTTCAACCACTGAGCCACTCTGGCCAGGCAAGAGGAAGCATTATATATTTTTAAAATTTCTGTTTCATTCTCTGCTGTTTCCCTAGTGCTGGTACACTTTGCACATAATAAAACTCAAGATTTTTTGAATAAAAATTTTGTTTGAACTGAAAAATTTTGAATAAAAATTAGTATTTTTACCATCTACTGAGCATATTATGGTAAATGAGTGGTCTTGACTATGATATTTGCAATCCAGTGAAGGAGACTCCTCTGAATGGGTCACTGCAAGTGCGATTGGAATTAGGAAGACAAGTGGGGTGTCCTGGAAGGGTAAGACAGGGGGACGGACTTTGTGTGGGAGGGGTGAGGGAAGTTTCTCTGAGAATGAAGCATTTATACTGAGGCTTGAGAGATGAATTAGTTAAGTGAAATTGGGAGGTGAGGATGGAAGAGGAAGGAGACGTTGATAGAGAAAAAGAAGATATGATTGAAAAAAATCAACAAATATAAACAAAAATCTGATTCTCACTTCTTGAGTTGAAATTAGATCATTTGTTTTAAATGATGGAGTGACGTAAGGGCAGAAGTTGATCAACTTTGTTGGCATTTTTTTATGTATAGTACTTCGTCTTCAATAACATTGAATAATCAGCAATATTTTAAAAAATGTGGGTCAGACATTATTGAGGGAGAAGGACTTTTCATCTGAAAGTAGCAATTTTTAAAAAATGGAACTAGCTTGAATTTTATTTTGTGCTTAAACAAATCACTATAAAAATAAAAACAGTGCAGGGCAAGTAAACATTCTGTTAATATCTGACTCCACTGGGAATACTAGTGGTTCAGGACGACTTGACTGGAGATTGCCTTATTGTATACACGTAAGCTTTTGCATAAATTACTAGTTTTATCATGGTAACCGAGGGAGGTTTGTACAATTTCTATTTCTTGTTGAGTAAGGGTTTCTGTGTCCTGATGCTTGAAAAGAGCATGATTTCCTCCAGGTGACAAGTACAGATATGTTTATTCATTCAGTCACTATAATAATATCATTCATATCCTCTATGCCCTGATTCTGTACTTGCGCTGCCCTAGACTGCTAATGGTCTCTCTCTCTACAAATGGGCTTTTGTCAATTTCTTAGTAGCAATTTCTATGAGTTAACACAGTATTAAATACATAAAGGTTCCTGTTAGGCCTTTACTATGTGTTTCTTGATATAAAATAACCCTCTACGTATTTGGGACTATATTCTATTTTTTCCCCCTGAATCTTAATGTTATCAATCCTCTTTGTTTTTTTCTTCTTTGTCTGAAATAATTTCACTCATCCTTCTGATTTTAAATTTTTGGTGTCATTTTAGTTAATATATTTTTGTCTGTAAGCAACAATTAATCAATTTTGTTTTAACATATTTCTTATAGGGAAAATTATTACTGTTAAATTTATTCTTATAACCAGTATGTTTGATCTTATTTCTTACCCTTTAGTTTTCTCTTTGTTATAGCTTGCCTTTTTCTACCGGTATGTAGTCACATGGCCTTCTGTAAATTACATAATGTCTCTAAGACAACAGTTCTCTATTGTAAAAAACAGCACACATACAAAACTCGGTAATTAATGCTTTAAAAGTGCCTGGCGCAGTGAATGTGTTAACTAGCGTTTTTATCATGTTGATAAGTTGAAAGATATGGAATGGTTGGTATTTGACTCCTTGCGACCTGTTAAAAATGGCATTGTCATAATGGTGCAGCCTAATCTTCTTCCTGGGCTTTCCTTTACTGTCTGTCTTTTCCTATGCATTGTTTGTTTCATACATCCATAGCATTTCGACATAGCCCAGTCTAGAGTTCAATTTTAAGAATGATTGCTTTTATGTTTCCAAATCATTTCATAAACCCATGTTTTTCTGGTTCCCAAAGTAAAAGAGCTAAATAACTTTAAAAAATCTGTACAAAAATGAATTTAATATGACTTTATTTTTCTTGCCTTCTTACCCCTTCCCAATTTTCATTATATACATGGTGTCCCCCCAAAAAATGTAGACACGCTTTAACAGCTGATGGCTCAATTTTGAAAATGAAATGTGTTTCAATAAACACTGCCTTTATAATTATTGAAGTACATGTATATATTTTTGGGGACATCCTATAATATGCCTATATATAATAAATTTTTATATATTTTACCTGATAACTTAAACTTTAAATATAGTTTAGATTTTGTATTCTGATTTATAATAAAATCTGCAGCAAATGTTTCATACGTGTCTATAATTAGCTTTGAGCCTCATTAGCATTTGCATCCATTTAGGTGCCTTGCTTTGGCTGGCTTCTCAGGCGCCTCCCATGCAGCTGAGGGATGTCTACATATTTATGCATTCTCTGCATTTCTGAATCAGACTAAGAATTTTTCATACATTTATCAGAGCATCTGTCTTCTTAAAGTTCAAAAGGTGTAATGTGCATCTTTCAGATTCATGTGGTCCAAGAATGTGCTTCTTACCCATCCTTCAGAGAATAGTGGAAACACTGTCTTGATTTTGGCTTTTTTCTTCCTGTCTTTCTAGTACTTCTGCCGTTATTTTTGCTGTTTGTACACCTTCTTGAGCATTTTGATGGGAAATTTGAAGAGTTGTATTGGGACATTAGTTCAGTGGCTTCCAAAATTTTTTCACCGTGATCCATAGTGAGAAATGGTCATACATATATGACTAAAACTTGAATTTCATGTTGTTTACTACATACAGGAAACTGTGGACCGCCCCCTTATTTTTTCAGTGATACTCTGCACATTTTTATTTTAAAAAAGTGCTCATCATAATTTAGAAGTTTTGAACACACTGATCTGGTCATGGACTGAAGTTTGAAAAACACCGATCTAGTCTGTCGCTATTTTATGTAAAATTAGGGTCATTCGCTATTTAACTTGTCTTTATTACATACAGTTCCAGTTCCTATGCTAGTGGCTGGGAAAAGAGCAGTGAATATAAGCATCATTATCATCTGAGGCGGGAAGGAGGATAGTGACCAGAAAATCACTCAAGTGTCTGTGTACAAAATGTGATGATTTCTGCAAAGGAAAAGAATAGGGAGTTTCAAAAGAGATGAAATGGGGAACCTCATCTGACTTTGGGGTGATTCAGGATTTCCCTAGGGAAGTGACATTTGATTAGCTCTGCAGAATGACAAGGGGTTACCTCTGTGACGGGACGCGGTGGGGTGTGTGCGTGGGATTGTAGACTCATGGGAGAGCTGAGTAATGGGAGCAAAATAAAGTCCTGACAGTGAATGGCAGGGGGAAGGCAGTCCTTTCTGTTTGATGATTTGACATTTTTTTGGTGATATTTAATGGGCCTTCCTGTTTGTGGCTTTTAAAATTTTTTTCTCTTGACCAAAGTCCAATAGGAACAGAAAGCATATTTTTGGGAGGTGAGTGTAGTTAAGTTTTGGTAAGTGAAGTCCAGATGATTGGGTATATTCAGAGCTTCCTGGTGGCTTAAAAAATGGAGAGGAATTATTGCTGTTAGGCTTTGTATTTTTGCAAATATGTTTTTGTTGATTTTAGAGAGGAAGGGGGAGAAAGATAGAAACATCAATGATGAGAGAGAATCATTGATTGGCCGCCTCCTGTAGATCCCCTACTAGGGACCAGGTTTACAAGCTGGGCATGTGCCCTGAAGGGGAATCAAACTGTGACCTCCTAGTTCATGGGCAGGTGCTCAATCACTGAGCCACACCAGCTGCGGGGGGGAGGGGGGCTTTTTATTTTTTGTTTACTTATTTTGTCATGATAGGATTTAAGATCTCATGCCTCTATCCTACCGTTTTAAAAAACGGTGTGAAGAGTTTTTAAAAAGATTTAAAACAGGAAATTCATAAAGGAAGTTTGAGACTGAATGAGACATGAGACTAGTGTTTGAGACTAATGAGACCATGAGTCAAGTGCCAGTTTCTGCTGCTGACCAGGGGCCTCTGGCATTACTCGATCTTTCCAGCCTTCAGGGGACTTAGCATTAATTTGCACAAATCGTTCTCCCCATGGTATTATTCAGTGACTCTAAGCTAATTATTTTTAAGTTTGCTCTGGCTGTTTAATCCTCGAAGAAATGACGCCATGCCATTGAGAACATTGAGTCTGATAAGCTCAAACGAAACGTGGGAGGACTCCAGGCATTTGCATCCTCATGCGCATTGTGAGGTAGGGCTCAGGTGGCACAAACACCCTCACAACTCGTACTGCTTCTCCTGGAGACACCAAAGACTGGGCAAAGATTAGGACTTAGCTGGGCAAATACTTAAGACCTCAACATCGTAGTTTATAGTTCACCCACACTTGAAATTAATGTTTCTAACCTTTCAGATTCAGTGAAGGTGAATAAAACGATGGATTATTTGTAATCCACATTTTATGAAAACCCAGTGAACAGTGAGGGATGCTATTTCACAGAGATTTAAAGGGCTAAGGAATCATATGGAGGACCCATTCAGTTTCAATGACTATAATTAGGAATATTGATAAAAAATGGGTTTTGTGTGGAAGGGAATGAAAATAAATTTTAATTATAAGGTGCTCATTATAACATGAACACTTTATTACGCTTGTTCTTGTCTTTGAGGAAATTATATTTGAGAAAGAAAGATGAGAAGAATGCTTTTGTATTGGAGCTCTACCTAATTCCTCATTCATAATAAATGTTTATTCAGGAAGTCCAGGTAACTGTGGGTATTTTACTTAGTGTGCTTTGGTGCTGATTCATCAGCTTATACTCCTTTATTTTCTGTTGAATAGCTTCTGAGCAATCTGATACTGTATGGCAATCTGGCCAGGACCACAGGCTCCTGATCTGGGACAAGGCAGGGACATGTTGCAGGGTTTGGGATCATACTTGGCATCGGTCCAGGCAGGTAATAGGCACAGAGGTTGCTCAAGGCTATAAGGCGTTGGAGTCATGGGGTAAGGTTAGGTTCAAGGCAGATAAGGCCAGAAAGAGGCTCGGAGTATCCTGAGGCCCTAGCTAGGGGTTGAAGGAAAGGCATTCTGAAGAGCCCTAAGAGAAAGTTGTGCAGGTGAGTCTGAAGCCCGCTGGAGGAATTTTATTTTCAGAGTTGGGAACATCATTTGAATATCTCTGCTTGTTCAGGGGAATCTCTGCTCTCATGACCCTGAAGACACAGTCCCAGCAACTCTGCAAGCATTTGGCTATCTCAAAGTGGAGGACCAGGAATCACAAATCCTTATCCGATTCAGATATTAGGGACCTTGTTGATTACCTTCTCTAAGAACAAGAATTAGCCCAGATTTCGTGTCTAAATATATTATTCCTGCAGGAGATTTATTATAAAACGTATTTAACATTCCACTAATTTTTTGGCAAAAAAATATCAACTCTGGCCGGTGGCTATTATGACAGAGGTGAGTGGACAATTTTGGGTTTATTCTAATGCAGGGAGAATGCACAGTATCATTTACCCACTGAAGTACTTTCCTTTTTCCTTCTTCATCCCTTTTTGATGCTGGAATAACTCAGTGGGTAAAAGGGTGAAAATCTTTCAGTAAACACATCTTAAAGTATTCAAATCTATTCAGTTCACTAAAAATATTTGTTTCCTTGTAAGAAACTGCTTAGAATATTCTTACAAATGTTTAAAAATTAATTTTGAAACCACATTAGGATAATATTTAAATAAGCAAACACATTTGCAGTTCCTTAATGTAATATACTTTTCATTTAAACTTGGTAGTTTGGGGCCTATTCCCTTTATGGCCTATTTTATGGTCTACCTCTGTATAGAGGCAACAAATGTGTGTTTGTTCTACTCTCCATTTTCTATCTACTGTTATACATGGCATCATAGTCTGAGTCATTATATTTTTAATGACATTAAGTTGTTAAACTGTTGTTCATTCAAATATTGTCCTATTTTTGGGCATTTAGTTTTATTTCTTATTTATTTACTATTAAGGGCCTGGTGCATGAAGATTCATGCACTGGGGGGCAGGTGGTGGAAGAGGGGGTCCCTCAGCCCAACCTGCACCCTCTACAATCTGGGAGCCCTCAGGGGAGCCCTCTCCAATCCAGGAGTTTCTGTCTGTCTTTGCAATCATATGAGCGAATTGTCTGAGACCCCCCAACCCAGTTTGGTTTGTTGCTCACATAATACTAGAGGCATTTTTTTTTCTTTGCTCCATTGGTGGAGATTTCCTGGAAGTTTTAGGATATCTTCCCTTTAATTTTTCCTAGACACTCTGATTTGACTTACGTCTCTCACCTTCGCTTTCCCTCCATCCCCAACTGCAATAGTACCTTGCTCCAGGCTCACTTTGCTCTGGTGTCTGGCAGATCCATCTGCCACCAGAACTATGATTCCCAGCATTCCTGGTGCTCCCCATGCTCTGGGCTCCTGCTTCAGGTCCTGGGGCTACCACCAAAACTACTATTCCCAGAATTCCTGGTGTTCCCCACTCTGGGTTTACCTGACAGTGTCCCCCCAAGGTGCCCGCTCTTCCACTCTGCTCTGTGTATTCAAATGACCATCATCTTGGTCAGGTTTATTTGCATACTCACACCTCATTGGCTGGTGGGCGTGGCTTGAGCATAGTGGAGGGACAGCTAATTTGCATGTTTCTCTTTTAGTATATAGGATGTTAAGAACAATACAACCAACAACTTTTTTGAGAGTCTTATGAGTTGGTTTTCAACTAGATATAAAAAGACTATTAAGAAAACTTTTTTATTACAAAAGTAATCTGTGTTTATTGTAGGAAACAGAAAAACATAAGAAAGAAGGGAACAAAGCAGCTATAATACCCACTTGAGATAGCCATTGTCAACTTTATGGGGGTCAGTGTTCTTTTACTATTTTATGTGGTTGAAATCCTACTGGATATGAGTATCCTGTTCTTTGTTTTAGTAGTATAACATAATTAAAGGTGACTTTAATTCCATTCAGTAGCTCTTTCTCCCTGAGTGAATACCTTTGTGTGCAAAGCTTTTTCTGCATTTCAGATGATTTCTTGAGGATAGATTCCCAGTTACAGAATTTATGTCTAAAAAGTCAGGGATGATTTTTATGAATAGTGGTGAGAAATGATTAAATCCATCTTCAGAACAGTGATAACAGTGCCCTGGCTGGTTTGGCTCCGTGAATAGAGCGTGAGCCTGTGGACTGCAAGGTCCCGGGTTCGATTCCAGTCAAGGGCATGTACCTTGGTTGCAGGCACATCCCCAGTAGGAGGTGTGCAGGAGGCAGCTGATCGATGTTTCTCTCTCATCATTTCTAACTCTCTATCTCTCTCCCTTCCTCTCTGTAAAAAATCAATAAAATACATTAAAAAACCAAACCAAACCAAAAAACAGTGATAACAGTTTATATTCCTACCAGCAGAATTAGAGAGAAAATTAAAGATATGAATTTGTATGAATGAAACGTGGATTTTTAGACTCATTTTTTAGGAAAATGAGTGGAACAGTAGGGAACTTTAATAGTAGTCAGCCCTGGATGACATGAGTGGCGCTCACCCGACTTTGCTAGTGGATGTGCTCCTCCCCACGGTGGCGATACCCTCTCTACGCACCCCTCCCCCCCAGCATGGGATCCTAACAGAGAGCATGTTCGCAAGGCCTCCCTGGGCCCTCCTCTGCCTTCCGAGTGTGCAGATTTTAACATGCCATCAAATATTTTGGTTTTAACTACTTTCACTGTATGAACTGATTGTGGAGTATCCCTGGCTCATATACTTCTGCAAAAGAACTGGTTAGCTACTAGCAAATGGAACAACTAATTTAAAAATGGAAAGAATTAAAACCTATCCATTATTTATACCTGTACTTGTTTAGTGTGAAGTCCTCAGAGTAGTTCCCATAAGCTTTATTTTTTTTCAGATTCCATTGATATTGAGGCCGGGGGCCGCATTTGCTCATTTGGGGAAATCCAGTTAGCTTCCTGAAGAGGTAATTGGCCATTTCATTCATACCTGGAAGTGATCAAAGGGATACAATTCAATTTGACAGTCAATTGGTGATCACGCATTAGACTAGGGAGATACAAAGGTGAGTAAGGTGCAGGCCTTCTCTTCAAGAAACTCCCAAATAGTAAAGGAGTGATAAAGGCAATGCTAGAAGTTGGTAAGCACAGGAAGGAAGTGCAGGAGGGTAAAGTGAGTGTGAGTTTAAGCAGAGACCAACACTGAGGGTCCACCTCAGGGTCCTACCCATGTGTTAGAAAAGGGCCCCACATTTTACTGCTGTTACTGGTAGTTGACATGAAGAGGGGACACAATCAGCTATGTGATCCAGAGATCCTCTGAGGATAATGACTAAACAAGGGACACAGCACTTCATGGTACTGGGAGGAGAGAGGATTTTATCTATGGTTCTTTAGATATGTTAGTGTAATGAGCAATTTCTCTAAATACAACCTTTACAGTGAATATAACAGTAGTTTTTTTTGGTTTGTTTTTTTAAAAAACAATGTTGCTCAATGTAGGTGAAGGGCATAATTCCAAAGCTTATCTTGGAAAAACAATTCCATAGGAGCCAAAGCAAGACAGTTCAGACAAGTAGCTTGTTGCTGGTATGGCTTTGTCCAAGAACAGACATTCCACATTCCTTGTGCAATGACGGGCTAGATGCCTTTCAGGATATCGCCTATGAATGTTATTTCTCACTAAATAATATTTTTTGGTAGGTACTGAGTAGTAGTGAGTACAAGGCTTATCCAACTCAATACCATCCTTTTCTTGTAGCCAGTTAAGTGGGGATCTGTGTAAATGTCAGCCCCAGTGACGGGAAGGAGTAGTATGAACAAGGATCAGCCTGTGACCACAGATATGTGGGCTGTGGGAATGCCCACAGGCATGTTCTGTAGTCTTTTTGCTTCAAGGAGTTGAAGGAAGAGAAGCGAAAGCTCTGACATTTTATGCCTTTGGCTAGAGTTCGCAAAACTGGCAGTGTGTGTGTGCCAAATGAATTTGGCCCCGTGTTCTTTTTATTTGCTCAGTATAAGGTTTAAAAAGATGACATAGCAAGGTAAGCATTACGATTGGTTCTAGTGCAAGCATAGTTTCTACAGCGTGCAAAATTAAGATCTGTTTTCACCGGGCACTTTATTTATTTACGATACCTGGTCACTCCCTGTGAGTATTTGTGTTTGTGACACCTGCCAAATTATGGTCACAGTATAATGTGAAGTATGTGTAAATTTCAGAGGCAGCGTAGGCTGGGTAGTGATTCATCTGGATGGAGAGGAGGGTCATAAAAGGTTTCACGGAGAGGTGATCCTGAGTCTGGGAGTGAAAGGATGAAGTAGGTGTTTACACAGCATAGCGTTTGGACAAGGGAGATTATTCCAGGAAGAGCCAAACACATGTGCAAATGCATGGATCAGCATTATGTGTTAGGGGAATTCTGCATAGATTCAAAGTGCTAGAGCTTAATTAGCAAGGTTGGTTACCGCTGAAGTAGGACGTAGCTGGAGGACTCAGTATGCTGTGCTCGAGGAGGCTGCACTTAAGTCAGGGGGGAATCATGGAAGGGTTTAAAACAGGGTTTGGCACGCTAGATTTCTATTTCAGGAAGAGTATTCTTCATAGAGCTAAGCGAAATGGTGGTAGGTGGAAGGGACTGGAACATCCTAGCAGAGATAATTAGGACCTGAATTAAGGCAGTGATAGCGGGTTTGGAGGGTAGAAGATACTTAGGAGGAAGAATTGACAGAACTTAGTAGTTGAGTAGCTATGGCAGGTGAGGGATGGAGAAGTAAGAGAGAGTATGGAGGGCCTGGGGTGGGTATGAGTTTGCTATGTCTGCCATCACAAAGTGCTATAGGCGAGGTAGCTTACACAATGGAAATTTTTATCTCAGTTGTGGAGGTTAGAAGTCTAAGATCAAGGTGTCAGCATAGTCGGGTTCTGAGGCCTCTCTTCTTAGCTGGTTAGATGGTCATGGCCCTGTGTCTTTACATGGATTTTTCTCTGTCTGTGTGTGCATGTCTGTGTCCAAATTTCCTCTTCTTGCAAGAACGGTAGTCATTTTGAATTAGGGCCTACCCTAAGGACCTCATTTTAATTTAATTACCTCTTTAAAGACCCTATGTCCAAAAAAGGTCAGATTTTGAGTTACTAGGGGTTAGGACTTTAACATAATCTTTGCGGGGGTGGGGGGGGGGCAGAGGGGAGACACAGTTCAGCCCATAAGAATGAAGAGGATAGTATGGTATCTATTGAGAATATACCGGGGACAGTGGCAGCTCTGTAACGCATTCGGTATGTGAGAGTGCAGCTCAGAAAAGAGTTTCGGATTTGGTAGTTAAAACCATGGGAGTGGATAAAGTTTGGCCAGTGGTACCCAAACTTGGCTTAGTCTAAGAATCCCCTGGGGGAGCTCTAAAAATAAACCACATTCAGGGGCCCTACTTCCAACGAATTGACCCAGTCTTTGGAAGAGACACCAGGGCAGCCACATGGAGATTCTAATATGCCTCCACGTTTTAAGAGAGTGTGGTAGGTGAGCCAGAGATGATGTGTGCAAAAACGGCCCACATCATTCCAGTTATGGGCGGCATGGAAGAGAAGGACAGGAAGTGCAGAACTTACAGAGGCTTTTTAAGCTCTGATTTCTCCATGATGGCTATGAGTTATGAAGCTTACCTGAGAGGACCAAAGGCTTAGAAGAGAGACCACGAGAAATGGAAGAGAGTAGAGAGAAATGACAGCATTAAAACAGCTCCACCTGTGGGCTTTGCTGAGATTAGAATACATTGATTATCAGTGACATCTTCACCTTGTCCTGACGTGCTCTCCGTGGGGCCTCTGGAGGCTGTGAAGGAAAGCAGAACTGGAAGTTTGGAGTTTAATCGGAATTAGGGTGTGAGAGCACAGAAAGGAGCGTGGGGACTAGCAGGCTGGTGAGAGGGGAACTCATGCGGTGGACCCTGGCATTAAGGCTGGACATGAGGAGAACTGAGGCTGGACAGGGCTGATGAACGGGGAAATAGAGGGGCCAGGAAGCTGGGTAATCTGACGCCCAAGGGGAGACGTGGTGTGAGCGTAGACATCTGTACGGATGTACAGTTCCAGTTAGGAAGGGGATTTTGAAGTGTCACGGGGTAATGAAGGGCTAAGCAGAGAGGTCAGACTTTCAGATATGTTGAAATTACCCTAGATAATGACTTGCTTGATGACAGAGTTGTTTGGAAGAGGGAATGGAGGGTAGGGGGGATTTACTAGATAACCTTTCATGCCCCAGCCTCATGATTTAGCAAAGACGTCTTTTTCGGAGTCACTGCTAACTTTTTGTTTTGGAATTAGACTACAGCGACCTGGAAAGTTGCCATTAAACAATGCCTTTTTTATTGATCCCCTTGTAACTGTAAATGTTTAACAGATTATGGCCTCTTTAAATGCCTTTGGAATCCACTGATGCATGTTTCAGAGAGTTTACAGAGAGGGAAGTCCCACATTGGTCAAAAAGTGCTTCTCTCTGTATCACTGATCTGTCTCCACCAAACAGCTGGCTTCTGAGGCCTGTACTGGGCAGTTATGACAGGAAGGACAAGAGTTGCTGACGTTCTTTTTAAGGTAACATTAATTGGATTCATCGTTTACCACATGCCAAAGGTCATGGTTATTACATTGACCGTTTCGGTTTGGAGTTTAGCCTCTTTCTTGTGGATTTGTCGGTCCTGGGCATTTTTGGATTTAGTTCTGTGGTAGGATGTTTTGTCCGCAGCTTGCATCTGTATTTGGAAACAGAATGAAGTGCAGTTTTAAAAACTAGGACCCAAAACAACGGAGAGAACTTATGGGCACACTTTGTGTTCAGTGTCAGGCTTTTGTCTTTGATATTTGAGGAAATAAGTTTGAACCTCATCATGGAATATACAAATGACTCCTGAATTTTTGTTGTTATTGCAGCAAATGCAGACATCAACTTCTCCCTGTTTGAGTTTGCTTGTTGGGGGAAGAACATGTTCTCAATTGCATAAAGCTTCATATTCATACGATAAAACTCGAAAATTAGAATTGTAAGAGTGAAACACCAGAGATTTCACACAGTTACAGGCTGAGTCCAGCTAGCGTAGCCTGTACAGTCACAGGAATTCCCCGTCTCTGCTGCTTGAGGTTTTCCATCCTTCCTTCTCCCCTCTCATTCCTTGCCTTCCCTGTCCTCTCCTCTTTTTTTTGGCAGGTTCCTCGAAATTGAACAGTTTCCCAGCTTTTCACTGTGTATCTCCAAGGATCAAGTGTGAATGAAGAATTGTTTCAGGCTGTTTATTTTCCCCAATTCAACCCATTGAATTGTGTGTACCCTCTCCTCATTCTCCTACTACATCACCTGTTTTGTTCTTTTCTTTGGGGATAAACTCGGACTGGGAATAGCAGAAGGGATTACCAGTCCCTGGTTGTAATCCCAGTTTACCCATCAATTGAAACCACCCCAGCTGTAGCGGTCATTTCATTTCTGCCTTTGTGAGCTGCCAGGAGAGAGCGACAGAGAAATAGAACATGAGTGAATGAAACGCGTTTGTGCTTGGTAAAGCATGAACAGTTTGGCATCATGGGGTAGGACGTTGGTTCTCGCTTTTTACTTTGCATTCGAATCACCAGAGAGTATATTTAAAATACAAAGTCCATTTCGACAGTCTGAGCAAGATCCGGGATTCTGCACTGTTGACGAATTCTACCTGGTGGACCATTTTCTTTGTGAAAAAGTGGCTTTGGGGACTCTTAATGTTTATAATTCTTAGTTTCATAGTAATAGCATTTTTCAAAGCTGGACCCATTTGAAACGGCTGTGATATCAAACCATAGACTTCATGTCATGAGAGTGAGTTCTCTGGCCTCCTGGCAGTTACAGTGAGAGGAAGCGAGATGTTGGTTTCACCGTATTCTGGGTTGGTCAGAACCACCCAGCAGGGGTACTGTACTGTGTTTGAGGTGCCGCCCTTTAAGAATTGCAGAGTTCTCATGGCGAGTGGAAAGGAACCGTAAAGATCTGTGACAGGAGACTTACCAGGAAGAGGAAAGAAAAAAACAGGTGACCCGATCTTTACCTCCATCTGCCTGATAAACCTTCAAGTGTCTGAAGGATGAGAGTCATCTTGGCTCCAAAAGAGCAGCGGGCCCCATGCCTGGTTTTCTTATCCTTAGCGACTAGGGTCTCTTTAAAGTCACATGAAAGTATATTGCCTGTGGCCTGAATTTTTATTCCGGAATAAATTAGAGATTTAAATCTTCGGTTTCTCATTCAAGGGTATTGTACACAAGCATACAAATCACAGATCCGATGGGGATTTTGATGCCATTAAAGGAAAGTGCCGCCGCCAGCATAAGTAGCGCTGCCCCCTTTTTCTTGGTTGCCTTGGTCTTTTTCTCTCACGTTGAAAGGCCTTAGCTAATGTTGACTTTCTCCCTCTAAATGGCAATAATTGTAAATTTTAATGTGTTTTCAGATAGGTGGTTTCAGCCCCTGTCTTATGTTCTCTTGCTTCCACTGCTCCAGTTCCCAAGGCTTGAAATTGAGTCCAGATGTGGGTCAACATCGAGAAACCCTGACTGGCTCTCTTGTTCTCTCCTTCCCCAGATATTAATGCAAGGAGGAAACGGCAACACCGGGGACAGCCACTGTGGACATTCTTGTATTATTTCTGCCCGTCATTCCCCTGCAGGCTCTTTATGAGATCTGCACATATTTTTGTTCTGTGCTTTCAAGTTTTAACATGTAAGGGCAACACCGTCTCGTAAAGTTATGGCTCTGAAAATATTGTATACAAATATATGGATATGCTGCATATTTGATTTAAGTTTTGATTATTTTATTTTTAAAAAATATGCTTTCATTGATTTTTTTAGGAGAGAGAGAGAGATAGAGAGAGAGATAGATATCGGTTGTATCCCCATATGGATCAAACTGCAACCTGGATATGTTCCCTGACCGGGAATTGAACCAATGACCTTTTAGTAAACAAGGCAATGCTCAACCCACTAAACCACACTGGGTAGGACCAATTTTGATTATGGGATTTTCTTGCACAAAGTTCAACACAACTGACCCACCTATGTATTCACATGCAGATGTTAAAAAATTTTTTTTATAATCTTCACCCAAGGATATGTTTTTATTGATTTTTAGAGAGAGAGGACGGGAGAGAGCTAAATATCTCTATGAGAGAGAAACATTGATTGGTTGACTCTCATACATGCTCCTACCAGAGATCAAACCACAACCTTTTTGGTGGACGGGATGACACTTTAACCAACTGAGCCACCTGGCCAGGGCTAACCAGTTTTTCTTAATTGTGAAATAACAAATATAGTGTATAAAATGTAAACTTGAAGAAAGCAATGAAAATGTAAAAAATTATAAATCATGTAGTAATTTAGAATCCATAATAAAACCAATGTTAATGCTTTTCTTATTTTTTATTATCTAAAGTTTTACATATGTCTCCTTTTCCCCTGCTTAACCCCTCAGCCCCCAGCCATTCCCACCCCAGGAAAGGCCCACCGCCCCAGTGTCTGTGTCCATTGGTTATGCTAATATGCATGCATACAAGTCCTTTGGTTGCTCTCTACCCTCCACCCACCACCTGCCAATTGTCTCTGGATCTATTCTTGTTCATCAAATTATGCTGATCATTATATCCCATATCTGAATGAGATCATGTGATATTTATCTTTTTCCAACTGGCTTGTTTTGCTTAGCATAATGTCCATCCATACTGTTGCAAATGGTAAAAAGTTCTTTCTTTTTTACAGCAGTGTAGTATTCCATTGTGTAGATGTACCACAGTTTTTTAATCCACTCATCTGCTGACGGGCACTTAGGTTGTTTTCAAATCTTAGCTATGGTAAATTGTACTGCTATGAATATAGGGGTACATATATCCTTTCTGATTGGTGTTTCTGGTTTCTTGGGACAAAGGAGGCAAGAGCATACAATGGAGTCAAGACAGTTTCTTCAATAAATGGTGCTGGGAAATTTGGTCAGATATATGCAAAAAAATGAAACTAGACCACCAACTTACACCATACACAAAAACAAACTCAAAATAGCTAAAGGACTTAAATGTAAGATGGTAAACCATAAAAATCTTAGAAGACTCCATAGGCAGCAAAATAGCAGACATATGTTGTAACAATATCTTTACTGACACAGCTTGTAGGGCAATGGAAACAAAGGAGAAAATAAACAAATGGAACTAACATTAAAATAAAAAGCTTCTGCCCTAACTGGTTTGGCTCAGTGGATAGAGTGTTGGCCTGCGGACTGAAGGGTTCCAGGTTCAACTCCAGTCAAGGGCATGTACCTTGGTTGTGGGCACATCCTCAGTGGGGAGTGTGCAGGAGACAACTGATCATGTTTCTCTCTCATCGATGTTTCTAACTCTCCCTCTCCTTCCTCTCTGTAAAAAATAAAAAAAATATATTAAAAAAAATAAAAAGCTTCTGCTCAGCAAAAGAAACCATCGACAAAACAAGAAAGCCCACTGCATGGGAGAACATATTTGCCAATGATATTTCAGATAAGGGTTTAATCTCCAAATTTTACAGAGAACTCATACAACTTAACAAAAGGAAGATAAACGATACCATCAAAAAATGGACAAAGGACCCAAATAGACACTTTTTGAAAGAGGACATACAGACAAACATATGAAAACATGCTCAAAGTCACTAATCATTGAAGAGATGTAAGTCAAAATGATAATGAGGTATCATCTCACACCTGTCAGAATGGCTATCATCAACAAATCAAAAAACAACAAGTGCTGGAGAGGATACAGAGAAAAAGGAACCCTCGTGCACTGCTGGTGGGAATGCAGACTGGGACAGCCACTGTGGAGAACAGTATGGAGTTTCCTCAAAAAATTGAAAATGGAACTCCCATTCAACCCAGTAATTCCAATGTTAATGCTTTTAAATATCAACTCTTTATTCCTCTCTATTTATACATATAATTAGTGTGGTCATTGTTAGATACTATAGGCAAAAGTCATCCAAATTCTTCTGAACTAGAAATATTAGCTGTTAACACTTTTTGTATATGTCTTTTCATATATGCAAAGACATAGATATGTTCAGTATTTTTTCTTTAAATTTTCAGTAACTTTTCCTGTAAAAGTGATACATATACAATGTAGAATTCCTAAAAAAGATAAAAACATAAATAAAAAACTGACAGAAATATTTCCCCTTAAAAATAAAGTAATAATTTTAAACTAGTTCTCCCAAGTATGTACATGTCTGTAAATGCATATCTTTTATCAAATAAAAATGACATGAATATATACTGCTTTGTGTCTGTCCTTCCTTCCTTCCTTCCTTCCTTCCTTCCTTCCTTCCTTCCTTCCTTCCTTCCTTCCTTCCTTCCTTCTTAACCTTAGGAATGTATCAAGTGTTTTTGTGTCAATATATGTTTCAGTATGGATTTCTTTTTATTGATCTTGCATTTCCTGAGTCTGAGGGTTTCTACCACCAGTTCTGGGGCATTTTTTGTCCATCATTTCTTTGAATAACACTTTACTCCTGCTTTGTCAGTTCTCTGGTTCCAGATCACCACGCCTATGAACCTCCCTTCTAAGTTTACCCCTGTGCATCTGTCCTCCATTCTCCTCAGCTGCACTTGGATTTAACTTACTTATCATGTTTCTAATTTGAAATACCATATTTTTCTTTCTAGAAACTCAAGTTTGGCTCTTTTTCTAGGTTGTGTGATCACTTTTAATATGTCATACTTTTAATATAGTCTGTATCTGATAATTCCTTTATCTGTAGACTTTGATTCTGCTGTTTGTTGTTTCTGATGACGCCTGTATATTTTGGCTTGCTTCCTCATGTTTAAAAAAAATTTTTTTTTTAATGTGAGCTCATATTTCTAGAAACTTTTTCTCTGGGAATTCTTTGAGAACTTAAGGTGAATCAGTTCAGGAAGAACTCGTGCTTGCTTCTGCTGGATGCCTTAAGGGCACTATCAAATCACATCGACATCCATTTCAATATTCAGTTTCAGATTTATTGGGTGGCCACACCTATGTATTAATTCAGGCCCCAAATGTATTAAGGGTAAGTGTCTGGATGTAAGTTCTCAGGGGAGACTCTTTCCTACCTACATCCAAGACGGAGACAGTCAAGCCCCTTTACCCTCTCCCTATGTGACATGAGTCAATAATTTTTCCTCTAGTTCACCTGTTGAGGGTGGATGTCCTAGGTTTTTGTAGAGGATTTTTATCTGCCTTTCACTTTCCACTTGATTCAAAGTCAAAACTAGAAGTCACCTGGCATTGGGGTATAACTGATTGCTAAGTTCAGTGTTCTTTTACCTTGATTGATTTCTTGACATATTTTAGCTTCTCAGGAGGTTCATTACTTTTTTGGCCAACTTGACTAAGCATTTACAAAGGTTAGGGGTGTGTGTGTGTGTGTGTGTGTGTGTGTGTGTATTGGGAGATTTTTCAGAGTAATTTGTCCTCAGTATTTCCAGAATGGAAGTCCACAATATAACTTTTTAATAGCAGGACATATTTCATCCTTCAAATAAATGTTGATTACTTAAATAATTTCCTTCCTTAGAACTTGAAGGTTGCTTTCAATTTCTGTTACAAAGGATGGCCTTACATAGCTCTCTTAGCATAGGTTGTTGATTATTTCTTCAGGATAAATATCTTGAAGCAGGATTGCTAGGTCAAAGGCTATGCTTCTTGTATTTTTTTTTTTTTCAGAGAGAGGAAGGAAGAGGGAGAGAGAGATAGAAGCATTAATGAAGAGAGAGAATCATTGATCGGTTGCCTCCTGCATGCCCCGAAACCCGGGCACATGCCCTGACCGAGAATCGAACCGGGGACCTCCTGATTCATGGGTTGACTCTCAGCCACTGAGCTACACCGTCTAGGCTGCTTGTTTTTTGATAGAGATTGCTAGAGACGTCCTGCACGATCAGGACGATTGCTCTAAATGGAAACTCCTAGTCCTGTACTTGTAAGTGCCAGCCTTCATTAACACTGAGTGTTAGAAATTTGAACACATCATCAATGTTTTTGGGGAAAATACATGTAATTTTTAAAATTTAGATTTCTTTGATCACTCAAGAGATTAAGCACAACTTTTTTTAAACGCTCATTTGTATCTGAGTTTCTGTCAATCATTTTTTTCTATTAGGCTTATTTGTAGGTTTATTTTTATTTGTTTCAACTATATACTTAACATATATAATTTTCTGTTGAAAACTTAAGATATTAATGGCCTTTCTTCAGTTGCAAGACATTTTTCCAGCGTGCATTTCCATACCAGTGGGCAAAAGTAAGTTTACAGTTCTGAGTATGTGACACAAAGCGTATTCTTGTATTATTTATTAATAATTGTATTATTTTCCACCCCCAGAATTTTGCCCACCCCATATGTCTATATATAAGCTTTAAATGTTTAGTTACCTTTATCAGTACTTTATGTTTTTTGCTTTGTCATTTTGCTAAAATAGCCACTCCTCACGTTGGGATGATGTAAATCTTCTGTTACGTTTTCTTTCATGTTTATTTTAAGGCTTTTTTCCCCCCATAGAATTTATGTAAAGTAAAGCTCTGTCTCTCACCTTCTACCACTGTTGGATTTATTATTCAAGTTGGTTTGCCTGTGTACCTATTTGGAAGTATGATTTGGATAAAGCCAAATAATTTTGGACTTTTTTCATGGTGAGGCTGTAACTTTTTAAAAAAATTTTGTTTTATTGCTTAAAGTATTACAACAAGTGTTAGATAGGTCTCCATTTTTCCCCTTGACCTCCCCCTCTTCTCCCCTACCCCCCAGTTTCTTGTATTCATTGATTATACTCATATGCATGCATGCAAGTCTTTCAATAGATCTCTTAACTCCCCCCAACCCTCCCCAGCCTTCCAGCTGCAGGTTGACAGTCCATTCAATGCTGTTCCGCCTCTGTATCTGTTTATTTTCATCAATTTATAATGATCTTTATTATCCATAGATGAGTGGGGACATGTGGTATTTTTCTTTCATTGACTGGCTTATTTCACTTAGCATAATGCTCTCCAGTTCCATCCATGCTGCTGCAAATGGTAACTTTTGAAAATGGAATTGGCATGGTATGGGATTGGTAATGTAGATATTTGTACAGGGAATGATGAAGCTGGAGAAGAGGCAGGTGAGTGTGTGGAGAAAGGCTAGATGAGTTGAGAGATGTGTTAAAGAACAAGGTTGGCTCTAACACTGAGCCATCACAGAGTCATCCTCCCGCCAGTTTGTGTGTGTGTTTTCTTAAAGGCCATTGGAAATAGAATGGTGAGATTTAGCAGGGAGGCTCTTGCGTTGTCAGGTTTATAGTGAGTTGAGAAAGCTGGGAAGACTTTATATTACCAGCACTTCGTTTCTGTTGTGGGACAGCCTTTTGTGTGCTGTGGGTGCTCAATAAATATTTGTTGCATGAATGGGGGAATAAAGTTAAGTTGTGTTTCAATACTTTAGATTTTTTTTGGTAAACAGAGTCTTTAAGTCATTTTTTATTTTTAGTGGCCATGCATCTCCATTAATTTCTCCCCTTGTTATTCAACAAGCCTTATTGAGGACTGTTTATATGCCAGGCACACTGAGCATTAGAATAAAAAGATAATTATGGTGCTGTTCAAAGTCCAGCAGTTGCCTCATAAAAAGAGTGGAGTTTAGTGTGATGAATATTATATCTTATGTGCAAGGTACAAAGATGAGGGCATATAGGAGGACACAACCAACGTACTGATGATGGTGATATGTGTGGGGGTGACTAAGAAGGGAAGTTCTGAGACTTGATAATAAAAGACTGGAATATATTCTTTGGCATAGTGGATGGACAATGGAAGAGAGTGTTTCTTTCAGTGAAAAGAGAATATGAAAAGGCACGAAACAACACAGTGTTTTCTAGGGTCTCCAAGGAATTTGGTTTAGGAAACAATGGAAGATGTGCTCATGCATGAGGCAGAAGTCAGATCACCGGAGTTCTTGCAAAGACATCTGAAGTTTGCCTCCTCCTTCCCAATTCTCGATGATTGGAAGGACTTCTGTAGTTTTGTCAGTTACATCATTATGGGAGGTTAAATTGGAGAGGGACCGAGAAGTGAAATAAGATTAGCGAAAGAAACCCTTGCAATTGTCCCCGGGAAATGACCTGAACTAAGTAAGTGACAGTGGAGCCTGAAGGAGAGAGAATGGATTTGAATCTGTTGGAAAGAGTGTAGTCAATAGGATTTAGTGACATGCTCAGTGTAGGAAAGTAGTAAGTTGAATCTGGCATAGTTTTGAATTTGAGCTTGTGAAATGAAATGCAGCAGTGTGAGAGAATGTTCTGGAATGGGAATACATATTTAAGAATGTTTAGCCTGCAAGTGTTACGGGTAAGATGGCATACAGAGAGTGAGCCGAAGTAGAATAGAAAAGGGCCAAGCAAAGAACTCAGGGGAGCACCAGCATTTCCAGATCCTCAGAGGAAGAGGATCTTGCAAAGAGGCCTGAGGAAGAGCAGTTAGAAAGTGGGATAACAATCAAGGGGCCATGGTGTCATGTGCAGGGCAAGTTTAAAAAGACAGTGATTAACAATGTAAAATACCGCTAAAGGGTCAAGTAAGATAAGGGCCCAGAAATGTCCTTATTTAGAGGGAAGTGATCTTTTCTCAAAATTTTGAATGATGAGGCAGACGCCTTGTGCATCGTATAAGGATGCTAAAGAAATGAGCACAGACTGTTCCTTCAATATTCCTGGCCGAGAGAGAGAGAGAGAGAGAGAGAGAGAGAGAGAGAGAGAGAGAGAGAGAGAGAGAGAATGGAGAGCGGGAGAGGAGGAAGTAGTAGTTGGGGTCAGGGGAGTATTTTTTTCCTGTGTTCTTTTAAAATAGGATTTATAGCATGCTTTTATTCTGAGGGCTGGGAACTGAGGAGAGAACAAAGCTGAAGGTGCAGGAGAGAAAATTGGATGAAGCAAACTTGAGTTCAAAGCTGGATATGGCCAATTGAGGGCTAGGATGAGAGAAATGTATTACAAAGCCAACGTCGGCCAAAGCTGGTGACTATTACTATCATCGGAAGATACAGTTTTTGAAGCAAGCATGTCACAGCTGTTTAGGGCATAAAGAACTGTGGCAGCTATACACTGGGTGTATGATAAAACCTTCATGGAACAACTATTTGGGTATTTTCCCCCTAAGTCTGAATTGTTGGGATAACTGTATTGAAATAATGAATATAACTTTGATGCTACTAATAGTGGAAGAATATTACCTGTTGGTTGGAACAGCGGTCAAATAATATGTAAATGAATTCAATACTTTTGGATTACTGCTGCTTAGCGTAATTCTAGTTTCCATTACATTCTTGTTTCTGCGAGCCACAAGCACCTGGAGTGCAGTAGAAAGTTCTGGGGGACCATTATCTAGGGTATGTGGATCCAGCATCTTACCTTCACTTCCACAGATGCGTGTTTAGTGTTCAGGCTCTCGATGTGTGGGATGGTGTTCCTGGGAAGGAAGGGAGCGCCTGACCTTACCGTGTTGCATTGGCATCTGGGTGACTGCCCATTCTGTGATTGCTGCCACCACTTTCTAGTCCCTGCACCCCTAATCATAGTTTATCTTATGCCATTTCCCTGCCCTCCCAAACAGAGGGAAGTTTTCCTTTCATGCAGGAAAACTCTGTAAGGCATCCTCAGAAGTGACTGCATGTTTGTAAAAATAGCCTTTCTCTTTCAGTGTGTGGTCCCTTCTGCTAAGCCAATTGCGTTAGGTTTCCCCACAGAACAGGCTCTAGGATGATTTGACTGTCACCCCGCTGGTCTCACCCTCGCCAGCCTTCATCTGAACAGGCACTGGAGGTGCCAGCGTGCATGGATTCACTCTGTCCTGCCTTGGAGTGTTCCGGCTTGCCTACCGAACTCCAGGGATCGGAGCAGCCATAGTCTGTCTTTCTGTTTGAGAACGGATCTCTGTGGTTTAAATACTTTCTTATTGATTGCATAGAATTTAGGGATTCCCATTCTAAATGGACTTCTGATAAGCATGCCTGGATTCCCAGAGTTCCTGACCTGGGCATTCCCATAACCGACACTTTCATATTTTAAATTTTTATATTGTTTTTATTTTTATTTTTTATAATAGATTCATAGAGAGGAAGGGAGAGGGAGAGAGAGATAGAAACATCAATGATGAGAGAGAATCATTGATCGGTTGCCTCCTTGCACACCCTGCACTGGGGATCGAGCCTGCAACCCAGGCATGTGTTCTGACTGGGAATCGAACCCTGACCTCCTGGTTCATGGATTGTTGCTTAACCACTGAGCCACACTGGCCTGGCAACACTTCCACATTTTAAAGAGAAGTCACACACCTCTAGTACTTTAGACTTTGGGTGGACACGTGTTTCCAGAGTGTCTTCTTATATTCCTCTTTTACTGGTAGTTTTAATTGCTTTGTTCTATTGGCCTTGGCAGGAAAAACCCTATCTGTATTTATGGCTTTCGATCCTCTGCTTTATCCCGTTTTGACTAGGGATAAGAGAACGCCCACCTTCCAGCTCTCAAAGGGGAGGGATATTGCTTTATACTTATCCTCACTGTACCCCCCTTGTTATTTTACATCGTGTGATACAGTCCCCTTTTTTAAAAGATAAGTTGTTTCTGAAATATGTTCCCACTTGCTTCTGGTTTTGTCAGTGAATATTGTCTGGTAAAATTAAATTTATTTGTTTTGCCTTAAGTTAACTACAGTACATATATAGGGTGGGGGAAAAGTAGGTTTGTGATACGCAAAACAGAGTTTATTGTAGTATTTGTTATTTATCAATTATTGTACTATTTTCCATATGAACAACTATAAACCTACTTTACGGTGATTTACTGTGTAGTGTTCAGATTGAGGTGGCTTAGAAGCAAGTTTGAAAACTGATTTCTCGAGGGCATTTTATAAGGAAAGTATAATACATGAATATGTAATTAGAACCCTGTTTCTTTTTAAGGAATATTGGTTAGGACAGCCCAGCATTTCCATGTGTTTGATTCTAACATTAAAGTTAGAAACACACAGTGAGCAAAACGACTATTAGCTGATTGTAACTGTCGTAATGCATACATAGTTCTAGATGCATTTAGTTACATTTCATTCTGACTCCAAAATGACAGAATTCTCTGGAGACTACATTTTGCAGAAGAGAATAATATCACTTCCATTTTAATTGCAAAGTAACAAAGCTTTTTCCACTTGACAACTTTTGTGGACAGTGTGCCAGCATTATCCAATGGAAATTTTTGCAATGATGGAAAAGCTTTATTTTTTCACTGTCTACATATGGTATGCGGCTTTCTTATTGGACAGAGTAAGTCTAGATTTTGACGTTAACTACCCCCGCCCCCCGCCACTTCTTAGCTGAGTAGCTCTGACTGTTTTCAGAAGGCTTATTCTTTTGGGAAGGCACAGGACCTCCGCCTCCCCGCCTTCGCCCCACTCGGGCACACAGCTGGAAATGTGGTGTAGCCAGACCTCTGTGTACCAAGACTGTATACCTTGACTGCTGAAACAGGAGAAAACCCTCGTTACACTCCCCAAAGAAGTCTCCCCAATCAAAGTGGGGCCCATTTTTCCCTGAGTTACAAATCAATACTAAGAGACTTGGCTAGTGACAAAGAAATTCTTCATGTTAGAATTCTCCCTGTACCCAGATCTTTTAAAACTGGACTTCCATTCTTTCCTACTCAGGAGGCCATGAACCAGCCAGTG
>PVJC01019973.1:0-29651 GCA_004026665.1 Murina feae
ACGTCTTGATAAGTTTCGCATGGTCTACAATCTCACCTACAATACTACAGCCACCCACAAGGATGTTGGCACAACCATGCTGCAAAGAGCTTTATTTAACTATAGTCACTTTATGTTTGGAATCAGTTACTTGAAAGAAGCCTGAAGGTTTACATTAAGACAGTGACCTGCTAATCTGAAAGAACCACCAAGTGCATGAAGGATAGTTACTGGCATCAGTTCACTCAGAAAGGTTCACATCAATTTACAGTTAATGGAAGCATAGACACAAACTGAACTTCTATAAGCTCTTAGTACAACTTGCTATTTTACCTGAAGCATTACGTAGGGCACTGGTTCTCAACCTTCTGGCCCTTTAAATACAGTTCCTCAGGATGTTGTGACCCAACCATAAAATTATTTTCGTTGCTACTTCATAACTGTAATGTTGCTACTGTTATGAATTGTAATGTAAATATCTGATATGCAGGATGGTCTTAGGCGACCCCTGTAAAAGGGTCGTTCGACAGCCAAAGGGGTTGTGATCCACAGGTTGAGAACCACTGACCTAGGGGAAATATCATATACTGGAGGCCCAGTGTAGGAATTCGTGCGGGGGGGCAGAGGGGGGGAGGGAGTGGCAGGGTCTCGGCCTGCACCTTCTCCAATTCAGGGGATGTCACTCAGGGGATGTCCAACTGCCAGTTTAAGCCCATTTCCTCCTCATAAACTGGCAGTTGGACATCCCTTTCCCAATCCGGGACCACTGGCCCCTAACCATTCACTTGCCTACCTCCCTAATCACCCCTAACCACTCTGCCTGCCTACCTGATTGCCTCTAATCACTTGCCTGCCTGCCTGATGCCCCTAACTGCTCTCCCCTGCAGGCCTAATTGCCTCTAACCACCTCTGCCTCGGCCCCTTCCACCGTGGCTTTGTCCGGAAAGACATCCTGGAGGATGTCCGGTATAATTAGTATATTACCTTTTTATTAGTATACATTAGAGACCCAATGCATGAAGATTTGTGCAAGAATAGGCCTTCCTTCCCCTGGCTGCCAGCACCACCCTTGCTCCAGCCAAAGCCGCTTTTCTGCCTTCACTCTGGCCCAGAGCCTCCTTTCTGCCTTTTCTCTGGCCGGAAGCCACCTTGCCACTTTCATGTGCTACCCAGAGGCCCAGGGTGGACAGGGTGGGGCAGAACACCTGTGTCATCACCATGGTGATGACTCACGCATCCCAGGCCAGCCATCTTTTTTTTTTAATATATTTTATTAATTTTTTTACAGAGAGGAAGGTAGATGGATAGAGAGTTAGAAACATCGATGAGAGAGAAACATCGATCAGCTGCCACCTGTACGCCTTGTACTGGGGATGTGCCAGTAACCAAGGTATATGCCCTTGACTGGAATCAAAATTTCAGTCCACAGGCTGACGCTCTATCCACTAAGCCAAACCGGTTAGGGCACCAGCCATCTTTGAGGCGTCAATTTACATATTCTCTCCTTATTGGCTGTGGGCGCCACCATCTTTGTCACAAAATGATAGTCAATTTGCATATTCAGTCTTTATTTGATAGGACTAGAGGCCTCGTGCACGAAATTCGTGCATGGGAGCAGGTCCCTCAGCCCGGCCTTCACCCTCTCACAATCCGGGACCACTGGCCCCGAACGACATGACTTCCTGCCAGCGACATCACCTCTAACCACTCACCTGCCTGCCTCATCACCTCTAATAACTCTGCCTGCCTGCCTGATTGCCCCTATTCACTCTCCTGCCTGCCTGATTGCCCATACCACTCTGCCTGCCTGCCTGATCCCTCCTAACTGCCACTGCCTCGGCCCCCACCACAGCAGCTTCATCCGGAATGTCGGAAGGTTGTTCGGCTGGTTGGTCTAATTAGCATATTACACTTTTATTATGTAGAGGCCCGGTGCACAAAAATTTGTGCACTTGGAGGGGTCCCTCAGACCAGCCTGTGCCCTCTCCAAGACTGGGAACCCTCGGGAGTTGTCCACCTACTGGCTTAGGCCCGTGCCCCAGGCGATCGGGCCTAAGCTGGCAGTCAGACATCCCTCTGGCAGCCCGGGAGCCCTTCTGGGATGTCCACTTGCAAGCAGGGAGCAGGCCTCAGCTGCATTAGGACATCCTTAGCGCTGCTGAGGAGGCGAGAGAGGCTCCCACCACCACGGCTGTACTGGCAGCCTTCAGCCTAGCTTGGGGCTGAACACAGCTCCCGCTGTGGGAGTAAACTCACCACCAGGGGAAGCTCCTACCCAAGACACATCATCATTAAAATGCAAAGGGCAAAAGACAAAGAGAGAATCTTAAAAGCAGCAAGAGTAAAGCAGTTAGTTACCTACAAGGGAGTACCCATACAACTGTCAGCTGATTTCTCAATAGAAACTATGCAGGCCAGAAGGGAATGGCAAGAAATACACAAAGTGATGAATAGCAAGAACCTACAACCAAGATCACTCTACCCAGCAAAGCTATCATGTAGAATTGAGGGTAAAATAAAGAGCTTAACAGATAAGAAAAAGCTAAAGAGTTCATCACCACCAAACCAGTATTATATGAAATGCTGAAGGCTATTCTTTAAGAGGAGGAAGAATAAAAAGGTAAAAATAAAAAATTATAACCACCACCCTAACTGGTTTGGCTCAGTGGATAGAGCATCAGCCTGCAGACTGGAGGGTCCCAGGTTCAATTCGGGTCAAAGGCATGTACCTTGGTTGTGGGCACATCCCCAGTAGGAGGTGTGCAGGAGGCAGCTGATCGATGTTTCTCTCTCATCGATGTTTCTAACTCTCTATCCCTATCCCTTCCTCTCTGTAAAAAAATTAATAAAATATACATATAAAAAAATTATGGCCACCAAATACATATCTATCAACAAGTGAATCTAAATATCAAGTGAATAAAAAATCTGGTGAACAGAATAAACTGGTGAACAGAATAGAATCAGGGGCATAGAAAGGGAGTGGACTGACAATTCTCGGGGTGGGGGGAGGGAGTGTGGAGGGTACGGGAAGAGTCTGGCCAAAAACCATACAACTATGGGGGGGGGGGGGGGGGTAAAGACAGGGGTTGGATGAGAACTGGGTGGAGGGGAGCTATGGGGAAAAAAAGAGGAACAACTGTAATAATCTGAACAATAAAGATTTTAAAAAGAAAGAAAAATGAACAAAACAGATGTTTTTCCAGTATCATAATTAAGCTACAAAAATGAGGAAAAGAAACACATAACATATTTCTTACCATTAGTTCAGGTGATATGCTCTCTCTTGGGCCCTGATATGGATCATCACTAGATGCAAACGAGGCAAGGATTGACAAACCATTGAAAACCTGTTGATAATTTTCTCCAATCCGTAGCAATAATTCATTATGCAATCCTTGGAAATCTTGTCTCAACAGGCTCCCCAGTTCAATTTCTGTTTCATTCTAATTCAAAGATACAGTTTTTAACAAAATTTAAGAACTTTTCTCCATACTAATATCCTAAAAATAAATATATTGATTTTTTAATATACTATTACTAAATCAAGAACTCTAGATCAGGTGGTAAGACTTACTAATGATATTTTTAAAAGACAATGGATAAAGATCTGAGTTGTCCAGCTATAGAAACAGCAAGATGCCGAATGATTTCTCAGACTTATTTGCAACATTTTAAAGATATAGGCTATGAGAATTATTCTAATCTTGTTCTTGGTCTCCCATGGGCTATAGATAATGAAGGAAAATAATCAGATTTTATTTGGAAATAAAATTTAAAAACGAAATCCTAGTTTTCTATAAGGCTTTAAATTCCATTAACTCATTATTCAGATGCACATAATCCATGAGAAGAAATACCATTATAGTACAGTGGCTTAGAGCATAGACTTTCAAGTCAGACTGCTGGAATTTAAGTTCCAACTTTGTCACTTAATTGTGCTGTAACTTGAACAAAGTTACCTCATCTGACCTCTCTCTGCCTTATTTTCCTTATCAATAAAATGGAAAAACATTAGTATCTTTATCTCATTAGGTAACAGTGAATGAAATGATACATAAGTTGTTTATCAAAGTTTCTGACATGTAGTAAGCACTCTATAAATATTTTATTATCATTTCACCTCTATGATACAGTTTTTTTTCTCAAAATTAATAAATATACCCAATATTCAACAACTCTCATGTGGAGAGAGATCAACTGCTGGCATATCATTAAATGCATGAAATAAGTTAACATCAGAGGAAATACTAAAGTCACATATGCATATTATACAAGTTCTCCAGTTCCCATGTAGTCTTGTAATCCACAAATACCATTGCTAATCCGACACCAAAAAGATGCACATGCTATAATTTTAAATTGAAAAAAGGACCAAGAACCTAAGCAAAATTGTAATCAGAGCATTAAGTAAACTAAATACTACATTTAAAGAAAACTGCCTCTTCCAACAGATATAATTACTTGCATATCATTCATCAACTTATAGTTCCAAACAATTAAAAAATTATAAAATGAAATTAGCTGAGAAGCTGATCCATGAATGGATATTATCATATGCCATTATGGTGAAATGACAAAATAACAAAATAATTCTACTTATGTAATAAGTTCCTCTAGTCCCAGGACAAAGCTTATTTGCATAATACTATTTAAACTTACATTACTATAGAATAGGCTATAAATTAACCACTCTCCTTCAGACAAAAATGTTACCGCACCTTTCTTTAATGCTAATTTATTTTATTTTATTGGTGACAGTATTACAGATTTCTCTCCCATTTGCCATCCCCTCTGAGCCCTCCGCCCAGTCACTACCCACCACTGTAGGTCTTTACCACCCATTGTCCAAGGGCTTTTATTTCCTTGGGTAAGTTTATTCTTAGTTATCTTATTTTTTTGTTGCAATAGTAAATGGGAATTGTTGTGTGTGTTTTTTTTAGCTTTCTAAGAGTTCATCATTGGTGTATAAAAGTGTCATAGACTTCTGAATATTAATTCTGTATTCTGCTACTTTGCCGAATTCATTTATTAAGTCTAACAGTTTCCTGGTGGAGTCTCTAGTGTTTTCTATGTACAATATCATGACATCTGTGAATAATTACATTTTCACTTCCTCCTTTCCAACTTGGATGCCTTGTATCTCTTCTTCTTGTCTGATCACCATGCCTAGGACTTTCAGTTCTATGCTAAGAACGATGAAAGTGGACATCTTTGCCTTATTCCTGTTCTTAAGGGAAATGCTTTTAGTTTTTGCCCATTGAGTATAATGTACCTGTATGTTTGTCATATATCGCCTTTATTATGTTGAGGTATGATCCCTCTATTCCCACTTTGCTAAGAGTTTTTAACAAAAAAGGGTGCTGGATTTTGTCAAATGCTTTTTCTGTGTTTATTGATGTGATCATGTGGATTTTATCTTTCATCTTGTTTGTGTGATGTATCACGTTTATTGATTTGCCAAAATTGTTCCAGCCTTGCATCCCAGAATAAAACGCACTTGATCATGGTGTTTTTAATATATTCCTGGGTTTGTTGTGGTAATATTTTGTTGTGGATTTTGCTATGTTCATCATCTGTTTTCTATCTTTATAGTCCCTTTATCTGGTTTTCAATTAGGATAATGCTGGCTTCATAAAAAAACAAAAAAACTTGAAAGTGTTCCTTCCTCTTGAATTTTCTGGAATAGTTTGAGGAGGATAGGTATTAGTTCTTTGAATGTTTGGTAGAACTTGCCTATAAAGTCATCTGATCTAGGACTTTTGTTTGCTGGGAGTTCTTAAATTACTATTCCAATTTCATTAGTTGTTATTGGCCTATTCAGGTTTTCTGATTCTTCCTGATTGAGTTTTGTAAATGTGTATGTCTAAGAATTTGTCCATTTTGCACAGGCTGTCCAATTTGTTGGCATATATTTGTTCACAGTATTTCCTTACAATCCTTTTTTTAAAATATATTTTTATTGATTTCAGAAGGGAAGGGAGACAGACAGACAGAAACATCAATGATGAGAGAGAATCATCAATCGGCTGCCTCCTGCACACCCTCTACTACAGATTGAGCCCGCAACCCCTGGCCATGTGCCCTTGACTGGAATCAAACCTGGGACCCTTCAGTTCGTAGGCCAATGCTCTATCCACTGAACCAAGCCAGCTAGGGCCCTTACAATCCTTTTTTAATTTCTGTGGTGCCCATTGTTATAACATCTTTCCTTTCTGATTTTATTTATATAGGCTCTCTCTCTTTGTTTCTTGATGAGTTTGGCTAAGGGTTCCTCAATCGTTCATGTTTTCAAAGAACCAGCTCTTGGATTCATTATCTTTTGTACTTTTTTTTTTAATCTCTATTTCTTTTACTTATGGTCCAATCTTTATTTTCTTCCTTATAGTTCCTCTGGGCTTTTCTTCCTGTTCTCTTTCCAATTCGTTTAGTTGCAGGGATAGATCATTTGTTAGTGCTTTTTCTTGTTTACTGAGGTAAGCCTGTAATGCTATGAACTTCCCTGAGGACTGCTTTCTTCTGTCCCATGGGTTTTGGGTAGTTGTGTGTTCATTTTCATTTGTTTCCAGGAAGTTTTTGATATCTTTTTTTTTTATCGCACTGGTAATACACACATTGTTTAATAACTTGCAGTTTAGCTTCCATGTATTTGGGTGTTTTTGAGGTTTTTTATTGTTATTGTAGTTGATTTCTAACTTCATGCCATTGTGATCTGAGTTGCTTGGTATAATATGAATCTTCTTGAATTTGTAAAATTTATTTTGAGCTATAACATGTGTTCTAGCTTTGAGAATGTTTCATGTGTGCTTGAGAATACTGTATATTTTCTCACTTTGGGATGAAATGTTCTGTAAATATTACTTAGCTCCAGTGTTATCATTTAAGTCATCTGTTTCCTCGCAGATTTTTTTGTCTTAAAGATCTATCAGTGATGTCAGTGGGGTGTTAAAGTACCCTATTATGACATAATGCTGTCTGCTATTCCTTAAAGTACATCAAGAATTTTATTTGTATGTTTTTTGAAGATATTTCGGTATTCCTGTTTGATTGCATTGTATTTTCTTTTTGAATCATTTCCTTTAGTATTTAGCCTTCTTTTTCTCTTATTACATAGCCTTTGTTTTTAAGTCTGTTTTGTCAGATATGAATATAACTTACCCAGCTATTTTTCCTTCCCATTTGCATGGAATATTCTTTTCCATCCTTTCACTTTCAATCTGTAGGTATCTTTTGTTCTGAGGTGGGTCTCTTAGAGACTTACATATATGGATCGTGTCCTCTTTGGAGAAGTATTCACTTAGGTCACTTGCCCATATTTGAATTGAATTGATCTTCCTTTTGTTGAGTTGTATGAGTACTTTATATATTTTGGAGATTAATCCTGTATTGGATGTATCATTGACAATTATGTTCTCCCACACAGTGAGTTCCCATTTCATTTTGATGGTGGTTTCTTTTGCTTTGCAAAGCTTTTTGGTTTGATGTAGTCCCATTTGTTTTTTTCCTTGGTTTCTCTCAACCTAGGAGATGTATCTGTAAACATACTGCTACAAAAGATGTCTTAGATTTTACTACCTGTTTCCTTTTAAGATTTCTATGGTTTCGTGCCTTACATGTTTTCTTATCCATTGAGTCACCCTATGTCTTTTGGTTGGAGCATTTAATCCACTTACATTTAAGGTTATTATTGGCTAGAACCCCGGTGCATGGAATTCGTGCAGTGTGGTCCCTACGCCTGGCCGGCAATTGAAGTGTGAGCTCCTGGTGTTTAAGGGCAGGTCCCAGCTGATCTCTGAGCCCTGGGCAGCACCTCGGCCCCCGGGCCCCTTGTGCACTCTCCTCCACCTGCATCACAGTGCCCAAGTCCCCATGCGAACATACGGTGAGCGCAGCCAGATGCCGAGGGCTGGGGAGTAGCATGGGCCGCCCAACAGCACCATAGAGAAGCCAGGTGGGCAGTGTGCTCTATCCCAGCCAGCCTCAGACCAGCTCCTATAGCCCCAGCAGCTGTAGCCCAGCTCACCCAGAGGTGAGCTCCTCACAGGTGCCCAGCACCTGAGCACAGGGGCTTCCCCAGTGCATGAGCCCTGGCATCCTGATGGTCAGCGCACATCATAGCAAGCAGTGGAACTCCCAGTCGAGGGGACAATTTGCATATAAGGGGACAATTTTCTATATATTTTATTATATAGAATAGGTACTTATTGTCATTTTTATTTTATTTCTATGGTCCTCTCTCTCCTTTTCTTTTTCTTAAAATAGTCCCTTTAACATTTCTTACATTGCTGGTTTAGTGGTAAGTATCCTTTAATTTTTATTTTTTTGTCTGGAAAGCTTTTTATTTTAGCTTCAATTTTATATGAAAGCCTTGTTGGATATTATAGTCATGGGTTCAGGCCTTTGCTTATCATTACTTTGAATACTTCATGCCATTCCCTTGTGGCCTGAAGTGTTTCTGTTGAGAAGTCAGGTGACATTCTAATGAGATCTTCTTCGTAGGTAATTTTCTGTCTGTTGCTGCCTTTAGAATTCTTTGTCTTTAATATTTGACATTTTAATTATGATGTGTCTAGATGTGGGTATCTTTGGGCTCATTTTAACTGGGACTTTATGTGCCTCCTCAACTTGTGTGATATTTCCCTTCACCAAGTTGGGGAAGTTTTCTATCATTATTTCTTCAGTTTGTCTATTTCTTGCTCATATTCATCCCCTTCCAGTATTACTATGATATGGACATTATTAAGTTTCATACTTTTTCCCAGAGCTTCCTTTAGCTATAATCCTTCTTTTTAATTATTTTTATCTATTTGCTGCTCTAATTGGTTATTTATTTCTATCTCGTCCTCCAAATCACTTATTCAATCCTCTACTTCATCCAATCAACTTATAATTTCTTCCAGTGTGTTCATAATGTCAGATATATTGTTCTTCTTTTCTGTCTGGTTCTTGTTCATGGTTTCTAATTATTTTTTCATGCTGTTGTAGTTTGCATTAAGTTCCTTAAGCATCTTTATAACTATTGCTTTGAACTCTATGTCTGAAAGGTTGCTTGCCTCCATTTCATTTTTTTCTGGAGACTCCTTCTTGTCTTTCATTTGGAGGTTGTTAATTTGTCTCCTCATTTTAGCTGTCTCTTTGTATTCGTTTCTATGTATTAGATAGAACTGTTATGTCTCCCTGTCTTTTTAGGATTGCCTTATATAGAAAGTGTCTCGAGGGGTCCAGTGGTGCAGTCTCTTTGATCTCCTGAGTTGGATGCTCTACAACTGCCCCTTCTGTGCATTATTTGTGCTCTCCTGCTGTGATTGGGACTTGATTATTTATGTCCTCTTTGTGGGCAGAATCTCCCCTCTGACTTGCAGACAGTGAAGCTCAACACCAACCTCGCTGTGCCAGCTGTTATACCAGTGCTGACAGAACAGAAGAAGACATAATAGAATGGAGCAAAAACACCTTGAAAATCAAACTACTCAAAGCAACAACAGGAAAGTCTAAGAAGGAAAAAGAAGAAAAAGCAAAGCAAAATTAAATAAATAAAAAGAATATTAAAAGACATAAGACCAAAGACTTAGAGGGAATATAAAGACAAAGAGAGAAAGAAGAAAAATGGCATTATGGGAGCAAAAAGGAAGCTACAAGGTCTAGTATAGGAATGAAAAGGGAAACAGAAAAGTAAATAATAATAGTGAATTTAACATACAGTAACAATGGGTATTATTAAGATATAGACAGAAAAAGACAGGCAAAAAATGAAAAAAGAAATATAAAATAAATTGAGAAAAATTAATAATAACAATAAAAAAGACAAAATGAGAATACAATCAAAGGAAAGAGAGAAATTAGAAATATACAAGAAAATAGAGAAGAAAAAAAGGAGGAAAACAAACAGACAGCAAGAAACAAAAGCCACCCCCCCGCCACACACACACACACAAAAAAAAAACACTCACACACTCACACACTCCAAAAACTTTTGGTCCACTATTTGTGGCGCTGACTGGATTTTGCTCTGATGTTGTTGAATTTGGTCCCTTGATGTGTCTAACCTGGGCCTCTTAGGAGCTTCCTTGGCAGCAAGCCAATGTGAGTCACTATCCCTTCCTGGCCCTGGGCAACCTCAGCCCTGATACACTGAAGCCCATAGCCATCCAGCAGGAAGGGTCTCCTTAGCCCAGAGGTTGAATCAGCCTTGAGTCTCATGCCTCAAGGGTCCCTGTTCTCAGTTGTTCTTTCTTCCTTCACAGAGCTGGGTTCCATAGGGTATCCTGGTCTTAGCCAGGATGGTTTGATCAGACTAGTGTTGGGAGTGATGCGAGTAGCATGCACTTCCTCCCCTTCCAATGCCACAACCTTGCTTGCCTTGCTGGCTCCTCCTCATTGCCGCCTGTAGGGGCACAGATATCCAGCTCTGGGCTGTTCCTCATTACCTCAGGTCACTGAAGGTTGGATCAGAAGCAGCTTTTTTGCCAGTGAGAAAGAGGGCATCTTTGTGTTCAAGTTGGCAGGGCTGATCCTCCTTCCTGGTCCTATTGTGCAATCCCCTTTCTGCTCCACAGCATGAGATCCTTCAAACCTGCAGCCTCTTCAAGTACTCTGTTCTAGTAGGTCCAGGGCAGGGGAGACTACATCCACCTCCATGGCCTTCAGCGCAGTTCTTGCCCCTGAGCCCTGGCAGTAGAGCAGAGAAACTGGGTTCTTCTGCTGTAGCGGCAGCACAGCAGGGGCAAGAGTCCCGTTGGATCAGTGTCAGTCACAAACGATCTGGGCAGTGTCCTCAGACAAAACGTGGGGCTTGGGGCTGAGTGTATGTAGGTTTAGGCATGGTTCCAACAAGTATAGGTGATGGAGAGGCTAGGCTGCTGCTCCCCACAGCCTCCTCCTGTGAGAACCTTATAAAACTTTTAAAATGGAGCAATCTCCAACTCAGAGCCATGCCCAGGGAGTGGCAATGAGAGTTGCACCAGCTACCAGCCCAAAAGAGGCCAAACCACCTGTTCCTAACACTCCTGCATATGATCTAACTGACCCACAACCACACCCACACCCAGACCACCTGCACACTTGCCTTCTTACTCCCTCACTCACACTCTCAACTTCATTCAGGTCCTGCTGGCCACCATATTGGAGTATCCTTTAATGTTAATTTAATAAGAGTTAAAAAAAAAAATACACACACACACACACACACACACACACACACACACATAGCCCATTGCAGGGAGATTCCTCCAAGAATAGGGCTTCTTCCTGAGCCAGAGCGAAGCAGAGAAGGGAGTGAAGCCCACCTCGGCTCCCGTCTCTGCCGCCTCGGCTCCCTACTGTCTCTGCTGTTTCAGCTCCCGTCTCTGCCACCTCGGCTCCCTTCTCTGGTGCCTTAGCTCCCTCCCATTTCTGCCACCTCAGCTCCCTTCTCTGCTGCCTCGGCTCCCTTCTCTGCCTCCTCGGCTCCCTCCTATCTCTGTCGCCTCGGCTCCCACCCCCCTCAACCCCCCACCCCCGCTTCTCCCTCCCTTCTTCACCGTCTCCGCTGCCTCAGCTCCATTCCCTTCTCCACCACCTGGATCCCTTATGCAGCACTTGGCTTCCTTCTACGCTGTCTTTAGTCTTCGCTCTCCTGTGTATGCAAATTAACCGCCATCTTTGATGGGTTAATTTGCATACAGTAGCTCTGATTGGCTGGTGGGCATGGCTTGGGTGGTGGGCGTGGCTTAGGTGTCTCAAAGTGGTAGTTAATTTGCATATTACTCTTTTATTAGAGTAGAAGATACACACACACACACACACACACTAGTGGCCCAGTGCATAAAATTCATTCACAGGGGGTGCATAACTCAGCTCAGACTATACCCTCTCCAATCGGGGACCCTTCAGGGGATGTCCAACTGCCGATTTAGGCCCAGTCCCTGCGGCCTACACTGACAGTCTGACATCCCTCTCACAATCCAGGACAGTTGGCTCCTAACTGCTTACCTGCCTGCCTGCCTGATTACTCATAACTACTTCTGCCTGCCAGCCTGATTGCCCCCTAACCACTCCCTTGTTGGCCCAACTGACGCCGAACTGCTCCCCTGCCAGCCTGATCACCCCCAACTGCCCTCTCCTGCCACAACCCACCTCCTCCTTCACCGGTACTCGCCTCCTTCGTGTGAGGTGGTGGAGATGCTGGGACCAGCCTCCTCGACACTGTGCAGAGCTGCAGTACCCCCAGGCCTCACCACATGGAGTGGCCACTGGGCTCTGCCTCCACTGTGCACATGACCATCTTGTGGCAGCCGTCTTGTGGTGGCCATCTTGTGACGATGTCATGCAAGGGCACAAGGACCACCTAAGCTTTTATTAGGATAGATAGATAGATAGATAGATAGATAGATAGATAGATAGATAGATATTCAATTACCTTTAGGTAATGAAGGGCACGTTCTAATTCATCCTTGGAACAGGAACAAACCAAGTGAGAAAAAATATATTTGAAGTTATTTATTAAAATCTCTCTACGATTAACATTTAATTGTTTTCCTAAAGTTCGAATGAGAGCAGATGCTGCAGGACTTGCTTTGGCAGCAAGGTCAGGAAGCAGAAGTTGTAATGTCCTCTGAAAAAAAAACACACACTACAATTACCAAAAAGTACATTTGTTCAGACAATAAAATATTCACATAAGCTATGTGCAAAAACATTTTAAAATGCCACACAAATTCAAAGTCCACATGTGACATTTGAATTCCTATTTACCATTTATTCATTTAACATATATTTACCTAGCATATACTACAATTCAGGCATTACAGATAAAATAATGAAAAAACAGACAAGGTTACTGATGACAGAGTTTAAAATATAGAGTGGAAGAGACAGACAATAAATAAGCTAACGTATAGGTAAAGAAGATACTTTTTCATGAGTATGTGTTAAAATATACTTATGATCTAAGGATAAGTTCCAGGCCTGAGTTATTATTTGAGCTAACTTGTTTTTATTTATTTATTTTTTTAATTCTCACCAGAGGATATTTTTCCATTGATTTTAGAGAGAGTGGAAGAGAGAGGGAAAGACAGAAATATCGATGTGAGAGAAACACATCGATTGGTTGCCTCCTGCATGCGCCCTGACCAGGGCCCGAGCCAGGGAGCCTGCATTCAAGTACTTGCCCTTGACCAGAATCGAACTTAGGACCCTTCGGTCCACAGGCCAACGCTCTATCCACTGAGTCAAACTGGCTAGAGCATTTTTATTGCTTTTAGAGAGGAAGGGAGAAAGAGAGAGAGGAGAGAAAGACATTGATGTAGAAGAGAAATATCGATCCACTGTCTCTCATATGCACCCTGACCAAGAATAGAACCCACACCCTAGGTATATGCCCTAATTGAGAATGAAACCCACCACCTTTCAGTATATGGGACAACGCTCCAACCAACTGAGCCATCTGGTCAGGGCAATATTTTAAGTTGTTTAAATTAGAAAGTTGATGCTACAAGTACTGAAGAAAACTTTTTTAACAACACCCACGTCCCAACACAGCAACGAATCTATTCTGATTTTGGTCTATTTCCCTTAAGATCTTGCTCATAAAACATATACTCAAAATTCCAAACATAAAATGGTTGACTTTTGATTTATTCATTCTACATGTAAACTGTGAATACTTAACTTCATATCAGTCACTGAAGATGTGACAATGATCAAGACTTAGGCCCTGCCTTCAGAGATGCTTACATCCCACTTGTATTATGTCTTTCAACTTAATATTAATCCTGTAAGACTGCTAAACATTATAAGGTAGTTTCTACAAAGCTTTTATAATATTTTGACTTAAATATTAGACATTTAGATTCTTCTCACGGTTTCATAGGTGCACAATGCAGTGCAGATGATGTCTTATTGAGTTGTACACCTGAAACCTGTATCCTAATAAATTCAATTTAAAAAAATCTTGCCCTGGCCAATATTGCTCAGTGATTACAGTGTTGACCCATGCACTAAAGGGTTGCAGATTCAATCCCCAAGCTCTATTTGGGGCCAAGTGCGAGAAACAACCAATCGATGTCTCTCTCTCACATCAAAGTTATTCTTTCTCTTCTTCCCTCCCTCCCTCCCTTCAACTCACTCTAAAAGTCAATGGGTAAAAAATCCTTGGTTGAAGATTAACAAAAAAAATTTAAAAACAAAAAAATTTTAACCACCTAGAATAAATACAAAATATTGAATTAAAAACCTCAATTAAGTCAACTATACTATGCAACTTACGGTAAGGAAACGATTAAGATCAGGAAAGTCAAAAACATTGGCAATTTCAGACAAGGTATTTAAAGCCATTTCTCTCTGGTGAGCCATATCTTGTTTGCGCATCTCAGCATTCTGGCATGGAGTACTAGGAAGTACTGCAATCTGACTGGAGTGGAGGGATTCCACCAAAAACTAGAGCAAAATGATTTGTTAGTTTTCACACAAGGAAAAAAATTTAATACTTTTCAAGGTAACATAACAGACAGTACCAGACAATGTCCTAAACATAGTGCCTGAATTAACATTCATTTAATTGTTGTAACAACCGTAGTAGAACAGATGTGTACTCTCCCTTTTACAGGTAAATAACCAAGCTTACTTAAGAAACTTGAATATCTTACACCAATAGAGGGCAAAGTCAGTATTTTAACATACCTTAACTTTTCTGTTGTGAAGTAATTCAACCTTTTTACAAAGTACCTTTTCCATAATATCAAGGCATAAAAAAAGTTTATCATCACTAAAAGGAAGGCTAAAAAAGGTACCTCTTAATAGATTAACAATAGAGCATGATAATCCAATATATTATTATAAATTGATTTTCCCCCCTCTCCCATTTATAATCTACATCTTTAGTCCAAGATGCTAAAATATAAAACTGGCAAGATTTAGATCCTCTTAAATAAACTGAATATGTCATTTTAAAAACAATATCTTTTAAGGTAAGAAAAATAAAACATATATATATATATATTCTTTTTAGCACTTGCAAAGCACTACTATTTTCTATAGTCAAGACCAATGATGACTCTCACCTGACAGATGGGTTTCTTATATTGGCTGAAAAAGTTTTGCAGTTTAACACTTTTAGCTGCAACCAGGGCTCTAATTTCTGTGTATGCTGCTCCAGAGACAGATGCTGACTTAGATAGTAAACAATGCAGTAAGTGCAAAAGTGCAAAAGGTACCAAATCTCCTTTTGCTGCCCTAAAATAAAAAATTAAAAAATTATTTTTAAGGTCTCAAAAATAAATGGAAATCCACAAATAAATCCATGCTGATGTCACATTTCTTTCTATAATACCACATCTTTCATATCACCATTTCAAACACTATGCAAAAAAAAAAATGGCCAAAATAAGGAAGAATAAAAGTGCTGCCAAATATACCTTCCAATATCCCCTGTTGTAAGAATCAAGGTATCCTTCAGCTCATTATTTCTTGATATTTGAGCATGTGTATATGCTTCCTTCATTCTTAAGACAAAAAGCTAGAATAATAAAATTAATTAGTTAAAATTTTTAAGGCCAGGTTTATGAAAACACAAATGTTTAAAAATAAAAATTATCAAACCTCTTTTATAAATCCATCTTCAGAGTCCAAGGATTCCAATATATGCTTGATATTTCCACTAAAAGCCACTCTAACATCCTTGTCTGGATCTTCCATTAAATTTAATAAAGTTCCAAGAACTGTTTTTATATCTGTTTCATCTTCTCTAAAATCAAGATGCTTACAAAGATGATACAAATTATCTATGAAAGCTAAAGAGCAAGAGCGTATTAATCCCTAACTTAATATATTACATATCAACAGTTTCATTGTAAAAAATATGGTCAATAAATAATATGCTTCATAGAATTCTAAGTTGCCTTATCCTGTTAATATTTTGTACTAGAGTCCTGGTGCACAAAAATTTGTGCACTGGGGGGAAGAGGGGGTCCCGCAGCCCGGCCTGTGCCCTCTTGAAGTCTGGGACCCCTCGGGGGATGTCCACCTGCCAGCAGGGAGCAGGCCTAAGCTGCAGTCAGACACCTTTAGCGCTGCTGAAGAGGCAGGAGAGGCTCCCACCACCATTGCTGTGCTGGCAGCCATCAGCCTGGCTTGTGGCTGAGCAGAGCTCCCCCTATGGGAGTGCACTGACCACGGGGGGCAACTCCTGCATTGAGCGTCTGTCCCCTGGTGGTCAGTGTGTGTCATAGTGACCCATCATTCCCGGTGGATCTGCTGTTAGGATTAATTTGCATATTACACTTTTATTATATAGGATTTGAATTTGTAGAGGATTGTGGAGGATTAAAACGAACTTATTTTAAATACACTTTATACTTAATAAAAGTTATAAATAATTGAAATCTAAAATGAACTCTAGAACTTTTTAAGTTGTAAAATTGCTAGTTACTTATGATTTTATATGTTAACAAGATAGACATAAAAATACATTTCATTAATCTGAAGAACTGTGAACTCAGGGCAATCTTAGCCTTACTATTAATCTTACATTAAAATATTTAGGTAAGAGGTCAACCGAAGGCCTTGTATGCATGTATATAAGCAAGACACTGAGGGGAGGAGGGGGAGGACATGTGTGGGGATGGGGGGGGGGGGTAGGGAAGGCCAGGGGAAGGTCAATGGGGAATAAAAGGAGACATATGTATTACTATTTGTAATACTTTAAACTATAAGATAAAATTTTTTAAAAAATATTTAGGAAGTCAGAGAAACTACCTATCACATACTGTTTTGTAAAGTTGACAAGTTGCAAATTAGAATACAAATCAATGGGTCTTCTAAGTATTTATATAAATCTTATGCTCCCAACAAACTCATACACCATTACCATTGGAAAGTGGTCAAGAAGATACAAACTACAAACTATAGTCCTCAATTGGGCATTTCTAACTATTTGAAGTTCTGAAGTGCCAAGGTAGTGGCATGGAGGACATTAAGAAGGTCCTGGTATCTCCAAAGAAACTCACTACATCAAACCAAAACATCAGGTATGCCCCATTATGCTATCATATCACAAGAGCATTTTAAATCCAAATATTACTTCCCTTGTTAGTTCTATGACAGTCATCCCATTTATAAATAACTAGAGGCCTGGTGCATGAAATTTGTGCAATGGGACGGGGGAGGGGGGGCCTGCACTTTCTCCAACCTGGGACCCCTTGAGGGATGTCCGACTGGGATCGTGCCTAAACGGGCAGTTGGACATCCCTCACAATCCAGGATTGCTGGCTCCCAATCGCTCACCTGCATGCCTGTCTGATTGCTCCTAACTGCTTCTGCCTGCCAGCCTGATCACCCCCCCAACCACTCCCCTGCCGGCCTGATCGGTGCCTAACTGCTCCCCTATTGGCCCAATTGCCTCTAACAGCCCTCCCCTGCAGGCCTGATCACCCCCAACTGCCCTCCCCTGCAGTCCTGGTCCCCCCCAACTCCCCTCCCCTGCAGGCCTGGTCCCCCCCAACTCCCCTCCCCTGCAGGCCTGGTCCCCCCCAAATGTCCTCCCCTGCAGGGCTGGTTCCCCACAATTGTCCTCCCCTATAGGCCTGGTCACCACTAACTGCCCTCCCCTGCAGGCATGATCGCCCCCAACTGCCCTCCCTTTCAGGCCTGGTCCCACCCAACTGTCCTCCCCTGCTGGCCATCTTATGGTGGCCATCTTTGACCACATGGGGGCGGCCATCTTGTGTGTTGTAGTGATGGTCAATTTGCATATTACCCTTTTAGTAGATAGGATCATTACATGAGCAAGTCTGAACCTATCAAGCAATTCTAATTTTTTAAGGCTTCAGGCTAATTTTAGCAGATTTTAAAAACAGATGTTAAATATGTTTTAAAATATTAAATAACAAGTCACTCACCAAGTTTCACTAGACTAGGTACTTTTTCTTTCAGTAGGAAAAGGAATGGCTTGAAAACAGAAGCTCTTAGTCGAGAAGATGAACATTCATGTTGAGAAATGACTTTTAAGCTCTTACAGAAGTCAATATGTCCATGTTCAGAAAAAGGTTCTATTAAAGAACTTGTCAAATAAAACATGCCATGAAGTGTACAGACAAGTTGACCAAGTACAGAAGCAAATTCTTTCTTGACAATATCAGAATCATCTTTAACTTTATCTCTGGAGGCAAAAAAAGAAAAGGTACTAAACCTTTTTGCTTAATTGTGTAGTCTAAATAAACTTGCTTAATTTGGGGCAAAAGTACTAGTAAGACAAAGCCTCGAAGAAAAAATATTTATATTCTAAAACTAAAAGCAACATTTGCTCTATTAATATCAGCAATTAACATACATTTACAAATGTGATCTTTCCAAACAAGTTATATATTCAAATTAAAATAGGAATACATACATAAGAATATTGGGAACTGTGTCATAAGAATTCTGCTTCTGAAATAAGATAAAAAATCCATTAACACAACTAGTCCTGATTACTTCATGGGAGCTCTGCAGGGCCCAGTTGTAAACTGCTGTTCTCCATTCAAGGAATATTCTTCTTGGAAACAGAGTTAGAAGAAACACACATCGTGACTGGGCCTGTGGTGCTGAAAAATTAAGTCTATTATATAAGATTTCTAAGTGTTAATTTTATATAAGTATACATATACATATATATGTATACACACATATTCATTCTTTATTAAAAAGTAAAATAACATCTAAAATATATATGTTTAATTGAATTAAAAGCTCATTTTCCAAAATTAAAACATGTTCATAGAAAAAAGCCTATGTACAATATTACTACATAATAAGAGAAATGCAAATAGAAAAGCACACCCATCAGATAACAAAACTTTTTGGTTTTAGATAATTACCTCTTTGACATTGACATTTTTTCTTTTTTTTCTTTTTTTTTTAAATAGCAAAAATTTTTAAGTCAGGATGGGAACTCCCATAATTCTGCTAACAAGACTGTAAATTAGAACGACATGTTTGGACAACAATGTGAAAGTATAGATTTGAGAACATGCAAATCCTACACATTTTAATTCTTTACATGTCTAACTCATTTTGAATCATTAAAAACGTACCTCCCCTATTAATTACTGAAAATATAGAAATAAGCGTTAATAGTCCCATATAGAAATGAGTTAAATCAAGACAGATCACACACAGAATTTTGTGATCACTTACAGAAGCTATCTGAAGTCCTCTGGCTTAATGTTAGAAGATTAGTGGCAAATGTGGTCAATTTTAAAGAGCCATCATCAGAATGGGAATAAATCCATGGAAGTGAAAGCATTCCACATAAATCTTCCAGAATATGATCTTCAAATGAAGTTTTTACTACAGAAACACATAACAGAAGATTATCTTTTCCTTAATTGTATCCACCTGTGTATTTTTACCAATTAAAAACAGACGTTCCAGCCCTGGCAGGGTGGCTCAGTTGATTGGAGCCTCAACCCATAAACCAAAAGGTTGTGGGTTTGAATCCTAGTCAGGACACATACTTGGGTTGTGCATTTAGTCCCAGGTTGGGGCACGTACAGGAGACAACCGATCGATGTTTTTTCCTCTCACATCGATGTTTGTTTCTTTCTTTCTCTCTCTCCCTCCCTCTCTCTCTAAAAAATCAACTTTAAAAAACCAAACAGACACACACACAAAGGCAGACATTCTTAACATCAAGTGGAATTAGAACAAATATTCAATTAACAGCAGTTCTTAGAGATAATGCTTTAAGGCCTGTGAACCCCAAAAAAATTAAATGTGACTTCATAAAAATACACATCTATGTATTTTTAAAGACCACAGCATTCTTCAGATTCTCAAAAAAATTTAAAAGTTATAATTTCTATTGACTAAAAATGTATAATAAATCAGTATATTACTCAAATAAATTTCACAATTGGAAATTATTGACAGGCTTAACAAAACTGAAATCAAGAAAATTTTTGGTTATTCCAAACACTTGTTCATTTACACCTTAGGCAAAGATTTTATACTGATTATCTCTGAAGGTTATTTTGAATTACTACTTACTTGTACTCACCTTGAATATAAATCACAACATCATATATTTTCATCACTTTATCAATAACTGCTTCCAGATCAGGTTTCTGAACAGATTCCAACAAACTCCTACAGCTCTTAAGCACTTTTGTGTAAAAATCCAAAGACATCCAAGTAATTACTACTGACGTTTTTTTCTTACACTTCTGGTGACAGTCTTTGAAATTATGGCTGCAGTTAATACATTTTTTAAGACATGGATTTAAATGAATTGTTAGTTAAAACTAATAATGCACTAAAACAAAAGCAATTGTGAGTATGAAACTAACATAATTTTAAATCCATTCAAAGTAAATATGTAAATCAATATGTCACTATTTTAATTTTAATCTCTTTATGTCTTTAAAAGCATTCTAAACATTTGGTAAAGAAAATTAATCTAGGATATTTTAACCTGGCATCACCAGGCTTAAAACTGACTAAAGATATACCTACATAATTATTAATTAAATCTTTTCTTAATAATAGAACAAGGGGAGACTTTGGTCTAATTAGTTATTCCTTCAAGTTATCCCAAATTCTAAATTAAAGATAACATTAATCAATATAGTTTCTGTAAAATTTCTTCCAGCCCGGGTGGCATGGCTCAGTGGTTGAACATCAACCTATGAACCAAGAGGTCACCGTCTGATTCCCAGTCAGGGCACATACCCGGGTTGTGGGCTTGATCCCCAGTGTGGGGCATGCAAGAGGCAGCCAATTAATGATTCTCTCATATCATTGATGTTTCTATCTCTCTCTCCCTCTCTGAAATCAATAAAAATATATTTTTTAAAAAAATGTTTTTTAAATCTCTTCCATAACTTTGTATTGGCTAGTTAAAAGAGTAAATCAGACCAGAAGCGTCATAGAGATGTAGATTACTGCATAGGGAATATAAGCAATAATATCATAATAACTATGTTATCAGAGGGACCCATTCTATAAAGTACATGATTTTCTAACTGCTATGCTGTCCATCTGAAACTAATACAGAATAATATTGAATATAAAATGTAATTGAAAAAAAAACATTGAATCAGGATATACAGAACAAATGATAATGTAAAAAATTAACAATGTGCAACTGAAAAAAAGACTAAATCTTCAGAGAGACAGCTAGACTATTATTTCTTCTGGTAGAATAATTAACCTATACTAAAAATACTAAACTGAAAATATGCCTCTGAGGAGTTCTAAATTCCTACTCTTATTATCAAAGGCAAATGTTCTTTTAACTTAATGTTTGACTAAAAGAACAGTGGCTTTGAGTTGCATAAAAATGTTTTCTGCTACTTTCTAAACATGTATGCCAAGGCAAGTTAGTTTAGACTTCAAACAAAAAAAGAGCCTCAATTTCACCAAGCCTCAATAATAGCATTTATCTCACAGAATTGTTGTAAAAAATAAGTTATAAATAGTACTTATCACAGTATTTCGCATTTAGCAAGTATTCAATAAAAAACAAATTTCTATTTCACTGAAAAGCTTATGTTCTCAGGTCACACAAATCAATTGAATGAGGTCTCCTAATAAATTCAAATGTATTACAGGAAACCCACCCAGAAAATACAAGTTGCTTTACCAGTCCATATTTTGAGGAGAACAATAAACAGTACACAGAGCAGTCAGTTGTAGGACAACAGCAATTCCTTCTAACATCTCAATAACAGGATTCTTTAGACTACTGCAGTCAAGGAGGGTCTGAAGTGATTCAGCCTTCTGTTTCAATGCATTCCACAATATGCTCTTTTTGTTCATATCAACATGACTGATTCTGTAATTATAACCACAGTATATATATTCTTATTTAATGTAAATTTGGTTCAAATATGAAAAATACGTAAAACAAAAGATAACATGTAATGTCAACTGCTGAAATGTATCCTAAAATTTAAAACACTCACTTATATGTGCAATCTAATGAACAAAATAAACTGACAAACAAATAGATCCAGAGACATGGAAGCATGGAACAGGCTGAGGATCCTCAGAGGGAAGGGGTGGAGGGCAGGGGCAGGGGAAGGGAAGAGATCAACCAAAGAACTTATATGCATATATGCATAACCCATGGACACAGACAATAGTGCGGTAAAGGCCTGAAGAGGGAAGGGAAGTGGGGAGCAGGGGGATTAATGGGATTTAAAAAAAAAGGACATCTGTAATACAACAATGAAGATAAATTTAAAAAACAAATAAATAAAAGATTCAGAAAAATTTTCAGGGCTGTCAGAAATATAGGAATTCTTTGCCACATGACAAAAAGAATTATTTGTTCACATTTTTTAAAATTGCTATTAGATGTATAGTCTCAGATATTTTTCATATATTAAAAAGTTAAACTAAATAGGCAGGTAAAACTATTAAAAATATTTTAAATAAACATATTCAGCCATGACATTTTTCATACTAACACTATTAATATATTTTAAACATTCCTTTGACTACCTTTAAAAAGAAACAATGTTCTTTGTGTATTTAAGTTGAAGCACTAAAGGCAATATTTAAGAGTAAAGAAAGTTTTACTAAATGATTAAATAAAAAATGAATGAAGGTCATACTCCTCAGTCTGTTTTGTTGCTCTTTTAGAAGAATTTAGAGATGAGCTGAGTCGACGTCTTTTGGGTGATATTCCATCACTTTTACTGCTGAGATTTTCCTGTTGAATTTGAACTTCCTCAATAATTTCCAAACTTTCCAATTTTAAGGCTGCATAAAGTGGGCCCAACAAATACTGAGGAAGCAAAAAGAACTTCAAAAATTACCTCTTAGAAAATATTTGTATTCACAGACAGCAAATATGCATTAGATATTGGTTACAAGTTTTCTAATAAGGTAAACTATTTCTGGAGTCTCATCAGGCAAAACAAAGACCTAAGTTAATCTATTATTTCACAGTCTATACATATATCAATAGTTCTATATCTACAACTATGGTTTTATAATCTTTTTTTTTTTTTTTAATATGGAACGCTTCACGAATTTGTCATCCTTGTGCAGGGGCCATGCTAATCTTCTCTGTATCCAATTTTAGTACATGTGCTGCCAAGGCGAGCAAGGTTCTATAGGCTTAACAGGCAGGACAAATCCTCCTATACCTTGTTTATCCCTCTGTCAAAATGCCAGAAAAAAATTTCTATAAGAAAAATACTATCTTTTTTCATATTACAAATCCAGAAAGTCTTATAGATAAAATAAATGGAAATATTTAATCAAGTCACTGCATGTCTGTTTCATTATACTGCCTATCTCCCACAGTTCAAATAGGAAAAATGGGATAATTCTGCATGACTAGTACTATTGGCCCATAGGTTTTCTGACAATCTACTTTTACAATCTGTCAAAGATAAAATCTATGTTTCTGCTCAAAGTTTATGTAATAAGTTGTTCACTGGGCCCCTTTTAATTAATAATGCAACAAACATGAATTCTACTTCAAAACAGTTGAACTTGGCCAGGCCAGTGGCACAGTGGTTGAGCATAGACCCATGAACCAGGAGGTCATGGTTTAATTCCCAAGACCAGGTTTCAGGAATCAGTCCCTAATAGGAGGAATGCAGGAGGCAGCTCATCAATGATTCTCTTTCATCATAGATGTTTCTATCTCTCTCTCCCTCTCCCTTCCTCTTTCTAAAATCAATAAAAAGATTTTTTTTTTTTTTTAAATTTGACTTTGGACGTTTGTTACCAAGTAAGTGAACAAACTCTTCCAAAATCAAAGTAAAAATATATTATAGGGAGCCAAAGTAGATTATGAAAATCATTTCATTCTAAATGTACATTATTATTAAAAACCAGGGGCCCAGTGCACAAAATTCATGGGTGGGGGGGAATGTTCCTGAGCCTAGCCTGCCCCCTCTCACATACTGGAAGCCCTCAGGGAGTATCCTACTGACAGCTTAGGCCCGCTTCCTGCTCCCCTTGGGGAGTGGGTCTAAGCCCCACTCTGGCCTCCCATGGGAGGCGACCAGGCTAATCAGGGGAAGCCACCAGCCCCATCACCCCGATGCTGCAGCCACTGCCAGTCACCACAACCACCAAGGTGTTTTCATCAACACAGACTCCAGTCCCTTCACCATGAAGAAATGACAACTTTCTTCAGGCATTTTCAAGATGTGTTTTTCATAGGATATGACATTTCTTTCTTTCTTTTTATCCTCACCTGAGGATATGTTTCCATTGATTTTTAGAGAATATGGAAGAGAAGGGAAAAACAGAGAGAAACATCAAAGTGAGAGGAACACTTTGATTGGTTGCCTCCTGCATATGCCCTGACCTGGGCCCCGGCCAGGGAGGAGCCTGCAACCTAGGTACGTGCCCTTGGTCAGAATTTAACCCAGACCGTGCAGTCAGCAGGCTGAGGCATTATGCACTGAGCCAAACCGGCTAGGGCAGGATATGACATTTCTTAGCCCTCCAGCAGTGGACCTTCACTTTTTTTCTCCAGGAGTGTGGTGGAAAAACCCTAGATCACGTTTTTGGATTCTTATTACCCAAATTACTAAGAATATTACCAGTGGAACACAGGGAGCTTAGCCAATGAGCAGTAAGAAAAGGTGTTTCCTCTGTAGTTCACTCCAATCACCGGCTCCACTCTTAACCCCTCCAATCCCGGCTCCACCCCTGCCCAAGCCTGTAACCTCTGGCCAAGGCTGAAGGCCTGGAGACCCCCAGGCCCCTGCCATCACCGGCTTCACGGAGCCCAGGCCTCTGCCATTGCCGGTTCTGCTCTTGCCCCACTGCATCCTCTGACCAAGGCTACAGGCCTGGGCAGGGGAACCCCAGACCCCTGCTTTGCCAGCTCCACCAGTGCCCAGGCCCCTGCGATCGCAGGCTCCTCCCCTGCCCCTCCTATCGCTGGCTCTGCGGAGCCCAGGCCCCTACGATCTCTGGCCTTGCCCCTGCCCAGGACGGAGGCCTCTGGCCCAGGCCTTATGCCTGGGTAGGGCACCCTCATTCCCCTCTGATCACTGGCTCCACCCTTGCCCATGCCTTAGGCCTCTGGCAGCCCCCTCTGATCACCTGTTGTGTCCCGCGGGGCCCCTGCCTTCCCCGCCACCTGCCTAGCTAACAGGCTTGACCTCTTCAGGAGCGGGGCTGAGCCAGACTGAGAGCTGCCATCTTGTGGCTATGGGAGCAGCCATGTTTGTGATGGAGTGATGCCTAATATTACTCTTTTATTAGGAAGGATTTGTATTTTTGCCTTCACTGGTTTGGCTCAGTGGATAAGAGGGTAGGTCCTCATACTGAAGGGCACTTACCTTTTACCTCAATTATAGGCTAGATCCCTAACCCTGGTCAGGGCTGAAGTAGAAGGCAACCAATCAATATATCTCTCTTACATCAATGTTTCTATCTCTTCTATCTCTCCCCTCCCTTCCACTCTCTAAAAATCAATAGGGAAAAAAATATCCTCAGGTGAAGATTAACAAAAGAAAAAAAAAGTATTTCCTCATTATTTTACCTTGCATATATGCATATACAAATTATAAAAAAATACATACTTAACAAGTAACCTTTAAAATTACTTACCTCTGCATCTACTTGAATTCCAAGCACATCTACAAGAGCTTTGCAAATATTTTTCACATAAACCTTCCTAACTTGTAAAGCAGATTCATACCCAGCAGGCACATATTTAAGGAAATATTGCAGTAAATGGCAAAAAGCTCCCTTTAGCAAATGAGACTTAAGCCACATAAGCACACCATTTTCAAACATGACACAGAGTTTTTCCAGCAGCATATTTAAATAGACAGGTTCAATATTTCTATAAGCTTCTGCTTCAAAGGGGAATAGTGTCTTTATCAGCTTTGATAATGGCTCTTCATAGAGTTTCAACTCGTCCGCATCCATTTCTACAAGGCGTTTTAATAATTCCAAAAATGAACTGAAAAAAGTGCTAGCCAGTTGTGCTGGAAGTCCTCCAAGCTCAAAGAGTTCAGTTAAAAGGCTAATTGATAAGGATTTAGTTTTTGGACTACCATACTCCAGCAGAACACAACCTATCCGCCAAAATAAGAGTTCTTGTCTTCTAAAAAACACAATTGCAATAATACGAGTAAGAACTGTTAATAAAGTGACTTCAATAAATTCTAAATTTTGCATGTTCATAAACTTCAAAGGAGCTGGTTGTAAATATCCCACACGTTCATCTAATTGACTTAAAAATCGGCTAAGTACCACCGGCCATTCCACAAAGTGTCCCAGTGCATTTCTTCTGTGGAGGTAAATCAAGTCTTCAAAAAGATGTAATAATTCCTTTGTCAGTACTCCAAAAATAGCAGGACTCTTGGTTTTAAAAAGAAACAATAATGAGCAGATGACTTCACAGATTTTCTTGTGTAACATATAACAGGATGGAGTTGCTGCAATCCGCAGAAGTCTTCTTATAATCCAATTACTAAAGTCTTTGAAATAAACAAAGATATTTACTAATTAAATTGCTAAATGCCTGATAGTTTACTTTTAAAGTACAAACTTCACTAACAAAATAGTCTAAAACAACCTCTATACAATGGAAATATAATAATTTAGAATACCAATTTTGATGTCAAACAGACAAGGTCCTAGCTTTCCACTTACTAGCTATGTGAACTTTCAATTTATCTGAATCTCTAACTTCATCTATGAAAAGGGAATAATGACATTTACTTTATGTGTTACTGTGAAGACCAAGTAAGATAATACATGTAAACTTCTCAAGTTAAATAAATTCTGAAGTTAAATAAATGCTCAATAAATAGTAGTTATAGTTATTAATACCCTTTCGACAAGTATTTATTGAGTGGCAACTTTGTCCCAAGTGCACAAGAACAAATCAGTCCTAGTCGTGTTCTCATAAATCCTATAATATAGTTTCTGAAACTTTTTGACTAAAGCTAAGAGATACACTTTATATTATGACCCCGCCCCCGCCCCATCAATGATGTACCACTTTAAATCTGGTCACCTTAACCTAAGCCATGCCCATCAATCAAGCCACACCCACCAGCCAATCAGAGGGGCTATATGCAAATTAACCCAATGAAGATGGTGGCCGGCAGCCACAGAGCTAGAGCAGACATGAGGCTTGCTTGCCCTGGCTACGGAGGAAGCTAAACTTCCCACCTGCCTAGACTGGCTGTGGCCTCCACTCAAGGCAACAAAGTTTCAATTATAGAAGATAAATAAACCCCAGATAACTGCTTCCAGCCAGCCTCGCTGGGGGCTGTACCCAACCTGCAAACAGCCATCAGCCCCTCACCCAGGCTGGCCACACCCTCATGGGGTGACGGTTCCTGCTGGGGGGCTTGGCCAGCCTGCAAACAGCCATCAACCCCTCACCCAGGCACCTCAGAGGGACCCTCTCCCTGAAGAGGATGTGGCCAGCCTGAAAACAGCCTTCACCCCCTCACCCATGCTGGCTCAGCACCCCAGCAGTATACCTTCCCTGATCCAGAACACCCTTCAGGGCAAACCAGCCAACCCCCACCCATGCACCAGGCCTCTATTCTATATAATAAAAGGGTAATATGCAAATTGACCCTAACCACTGGGAATGACTGGTCACTATGACACACACTGACTACCAGGGGGCAGACGCTCAATGCAGGAGCTGCCCCTGGTGGTCAGTGAGCTCCCACAGGGGGAGCTCTGCTCAGCCACAAGCCAGACTAATGGTTGTCAGTACAACGGTGATGGTGGGAGCCTCTCCTGCCTCCTCAGCAGCACTAAGGATGTCCAACTGCAGCTCAGGCCTGCTCCCCACTGGCAAGTAGACACCCTCTGAGGGCTCCCAGGTTGCCAGAGGGATGTCTGACTGCCAGCTTAGGCCCGATCCCCCAGGAAGCGGGCATAAGCCAGCAGGAAGACATCCTGCAAGGGGTCCTAGACTGCGATAGGGTACAGGCTGGGCTGAGAGACTCCCCCCGCCCCCCAGAGTGCACAAATTTTTGTGCACTGAACCTCTAGTTGGTTAATAAAAATATATAGATTTCAGGTGTACAATTCTATAATACATCATTGTATATTAGTTTACCACCCAAAATCAAGTGTCCTTTCATCCCCCCTATCCCCCCTATATCCTCTTCTAATGCATGCCACCTTCCTTTCCCTCTGGTCTGTCAATGAGGGTTTTTTGTTTTTTATTTTTTGTGGTTGCAGAGCTGGGTGAAAAAGGTGAAGGGATTGAGAAAAACAAAAACTCAGCAATCTTATTCTTTTGGGTTTGTTTTTTTTTTTAATCCTCACCCTTGGATATGTTTTTATTGATTTTAGAGAGAGAAAGGAAGGGAGAAAGATAATCATCAATGTGAGAGAGAAACACTGATCAGCTGCCCCCACATCTCACCTACCCCTGTATGCACCCCAACCTAGGTGTCTGCCCTGACCAGGAATCGAACCCACAACCTTTTGGTATACTGGATGAAACGCTAACCAACTGAGCCACCTGGCAAAGTCATTCTTAAAAAGCCAGATAGGTTTAAGGGCCATGTGGTCTCTAAGTGAACTACTCAGGGTTCTCAATGTTGTCTTTTCAGTAGTTACAAACAATAAGTAAATGAATGAGCATGGCTAGTGTTACAAAAAATAGTGTTTACTCTTTATAAAAACAGGCAGCCTAATCTCCTGGATTAGGCTATTGTTTGCCAATGCCTAATCTAAAAGAGATTACCAAAACAAGAAAAAAGAAAACAGCTAAAGTATTCAATAGCGAATAAACTTATTTACTTCTGTCCCATTGTGAATATCTAGTTCCTAACAAAACAAAAAGGATGCAGGTGATGGAGTCAACAGACCTCCCGAAGTTCCCCGTTGCTCAACCACTCTTTTCCCAACCGACCAATAGGGATGCAGAGGAAATGACCCAAGTCTGACTGCATCCCGCCCCCTTTGCACAACCAACCCTGACCCTTCCCTTGACCAATCACACACTACCCCACCCACCAACTCCCAGCCCAATAAAAGCCCCCGTCCTCCTGTAAGCCGGGGTCTTCCTCCTAGCCTCGCCACTGCGTTGGCGGGCTTGTGACGGAGCCCCGAGTCGACTCAAGTAAAGGTTCTTTTGTTTTTACATCGGAACGGACTCCCTCGTGGTTCTTGGGGATTGCAACACCTGGGCATTGCATTGGATATTTATGCACAACATTGGAAATAAAATTAACCATTACCATTTTACTTCCTCAATTTATAACAAATTCGACTATTTATATTTCAGAAAGAACAAGGTAGGTTTCAAAAAACCAATTGCAAGTGAATGTACAAATAGCAGAACTTACCAATACAACAGCCTTTGGCCTCATCTTGCTCATGGCTTCCATTCACATTTACAAATATAAGAGGGGAGGACTTCATGATATGCTGGATGAAATCAAGCAACATCACAGAGGTTGGTTGAGAGTCAGTTTTCTTTACAAGCTCTAGAGCAACTAAAAATACAAGATTCATTTTAGAGTTGCAACAAACAACAGTATTTTGTTTAAAAAAAAAACTAGACTTTGGTGACTATAATTATAGTGCTCATGGTAAATTGATGAGGCTAACTACTACAATCCTACCTAATTTTGAATGTTTAATAACCATGGTCATTCATCTATTATACATCCATTCATCAAATATGTACTGCAGGCCCATAATACGCCTGGCACTGTGCTAAAATCTGAAAATTAAAAAATATATAT
>PVJC01019974.1:0-29970 GCA_004026665.1 Murina feae
CCCCCCCCCCCCCGTGGGGCTTGATGGGGGATCTCAGGCTGCACCCCCCACCTGGCAAAGCTTGACAAGGGTGGGACTGGCCAGGTCTGGATCTAGCCCAATGAGGGGGAGCCAGCCAGGTCTGGGTCTTGTGCAATTTTGAGGTGCACGAGGGTGGGTGGGGACTTGACTCTGGGTCCCATGGTGCGCCCCAGACTCTGACAGGAGGAAGATTTTCATATACATTTTACTAATTTTCTTTCATCTCTGACACTTCTATTATAGAGAAAGGGCAAATAGTAATATTAAAATATTTCCTCTATCCCTAAATGGTTTGGCTCAGTGGATAGAGTGTCACAGGCCTGCGGACTGAAGGGTCCCAGGTTCGATTCTGGTCAAGGGCATGTACCTTGGTTGTGGACACATCCCCAGTAAGGAGTATGCAGGAGGCAGCTGATCAATGTTTCTCTCTTATTGGTGTTTCTAACTCTCTATACCTCTCCCTTCCTCTCTGTAAAAAATCAATAAAATATATTTTTTTAAATAAAAAATATTTCCTCTAATTAATTTCCTTTTAATGTGCATGAATTTCGTGCACTGGGCCACTAGCGAAATAATAATATCTCTGAATGCAGGATGTACAAAAACACATTTTTATCTTTTAAGTTAATGTTTTATCTTTTAAAAGAATTTAAAGTCCCACATTTCTGGATACATTACTTGATAATAAGTATTAGAACTATAAAATGTTATGCTATAGACTACAACTATTGAGCTCCAATTTAAAAGGGAAATTTCGTTAGTAGATGCTGAAAAGTGTTATGGATGGTTGAGGTTCACTTTAAAGAGTTTTGAAATCTTAGTGCCAATATATATTCCATATATCAACAAATTAAATAAATAAAACTAATCAGGTTTTACTCTTTTCTGTGCTATTGGCTTCTCCCATGCATAAAGTTGTGTTATTTCTGAATATTTTTATTTCTGTGATGTTACATAGTTTTTCATTTCTGCTTTATATTTGAAACAATATTCAACAAATTTACTTGAGTACCTGTGCTAGGTGGACATTTTTAGATAATAATCATTGCAAATAAATGCTCGTGGACAGTGGGATTATTAAACAGTTAGTGTTTAGGAATGATAGTACTAAGGGCTTAATAGCTCTTGAAACTTAAATAAAAAATGGTTGTACTAACACCAGCACATATGGATGCTATGTGTGGTGCAGCGCTTCTGTGCAGCATTCAGGCTCGAAGAGGCTGTGGACAAATTCTCAAGAGAGGATGGGCCAAATGAAGTCTGAGTACTCCACCACCACCAACACAAAAGCCCTGCTGACTGTCTCAGCCTCTCTCTACCTGGCACATTTAAGGGCTGAGTTAGAAGATAATGACTTTCCCAAATAGCTTCCTGCTCAGTGCTGAATGAAATAGAATATTTGCTCGGGGAAGGGGAGTGGTGGAGAACCAGCACTTTGGGGAGATCTAATCCAACCCAGTCATGAACTGCTAAGGCCTAAGAGCAATGGCAGATCTGTTTGGCAGCAGCAGGCCTTGGTGTGGTGCATGTGCTAGAGTGGTCGCTGGTGTGCAAGGATTCGCGTGCACAGCCTTGGCTGAGAATGGCCCTGAAGGCCTTGCACAGTGTGTGTGAATGGAGACTTTGCGGGATAAGAAACTGCCTTGTGCTCGCTGTGCTGTATGCAGTTCACACCATCACTATGAGGCAGGTCAAGGCAGCTTTTTCATTGTCTCTGAGATCTTCCATAAACAGTAACTCTTGTAAAGTGTTCATGTCTTCCCTGTTTTATTTTTTTTAATATATTTTTATTGATTTCAGAGAGGAAGGGAGAGGGAGAAAGAGAGAAACATCAATGATGAGAGAGACTCACTGATCGGCTGTCTCCTGCATGCCCCACACTGGGGATCAAGCCCACAACCCGGGCATGTGCCCCGACCAGGAATCGAACCCTGACCTCCTGGTTCCCAAGTCAGTACTCAACTGCTGAGCCATGCCGACTGAGCTGTTTTTCTTATTTTAAAAAGGTCATTAATAATATATTAATGCATTTCAGTGAAGACTGAAAAGGCAGCTTTGAATTATTTGAGTTTGTTCATGGAAAATGCAACAAAAGTGTGATTTGGTGGAAGGCAAGGACATGTGCAGGTATTTCCAATCTTTATAAATTTGGGAAATTTAAAGATCTTAAATGGATCTTATTCGTACACTGGAGGCCCCATGCATGAAATTCATGTAAGAGTAGATCTTTGCAGCTGTGGCTGCTGCCTTGATCTCTTCCTTGCAGCTGTAGCGGCTGCCTTGGTCTTGTGGCTACAGCCCCGGCTTCGTCCAGAAGGTCATCCAGAAGGACATCCGGACAGCTGTTTGGTCAATTTGCATATTATGCCTTTATTATTATAGATGAGGATTTTGGCATATTGAATCTTGTGTTTTGAATGCAGAATACACTCATCTATTCTACTTTGTTCTACTGCAATGAAAACCATTGCTAGTGTATTGGTTGTCTTGGCCAATATCTTATGCATACTGAGCTTTATAAAAGCCTTAAAACGTGAATACTACATACAGAAACTGTGGGGTGTTTCTCTTAAGTGGAATGTCTTTGAAGTGAAATTCAGGCCATCTACCTAATTGTGATAGGAAATACTAATATTCAGGTGATTAATAGATACAGTATTCTTTATTTTTTTTCTGTTCTGCATTATGTAGTACTCATCTTCAAACTTCTAGAATTGTGATTTTCTACTTAAGTAATTAAATATTTCTTATATATTATACACAGAAAGAATATTTGCAATGAAAAAACTTTGAACTGTATGTTCAGACGCATTAATATGAACAGTATTATTCCTGCTCCAAAGAAAATAGTAGTTCAGCTATATGATATCATGACCTTGCACGGCAATACCTAACACATTCTTTCAATTCATTGAATGTTGATTTTTTTCCATGGTATGTTTTATTCAACTGTATGAACTTTTTGAGGTCATTCATCATAGTGACATGTGAACACTTTTTAAGTGCACTATTTAAACTCTAAGCACATTGTCAACAGAGGCTTAGGGGGTAGTGTTTACATTCTGGAGGGCTCCACCCTCAGTCTGTCTAGCTACACTAAGGGTAGAATACTGGTTGCTGCTCCTTAGCAAAGACTGCCACTCACACGAAAGCTGAGTCACATGGCCAAGCCAGTACTGTGGGGATTTCCAATGAGGAAGACCTTGGGGATTATAGCCTCCACTGTGGACCTTCCCAGCCACTTCCTAACTTGCACACGTGGCAGGGTAGGGGAAATAGCATAAATCCGAATAGAGACTGGAATTGCTTCTCCCTCCTCCTTATTAAAGGGTTCAAAAGATGTTTGCTGTCATTATGAGAAATAATAATTGTTCTGTGATATGAAGAAACGTGGGTGGGGTGTCAAGGTTACCTTGGAGTGGCTAGTCGGAAAGCAAAGGAAGGAGCCCTTTGAGATAGCACCTAAGTGAAAAGTTGAAGCCAGCCGTGAAAAGTTCTGGAAGACACAATTTCCAGGCAAAGAGATGAACTGTTGCAAAGAAAAGGATGTGTTTGGTGTGTTCCAACAGCAGAAAGGAAGGTGGCAAGGCCGGGGCTTGTGAACCCAGGGGCCAAGATCGAAGATGAGCGCAGAGAGGAGGCAAGCAGCTTCATTCCAATATGATGAGAAGCCTTCGAGGTTTCAAGCATGGGATGGATGTGATCTGATCTGTAAAGATCCCTCAGGCTACTCGAGAGCAAGTGAAATATGGAGGCATAAGAGTAGGAACAGGAAATGAAGGCCATTTCAGGAATCCAGACAGGTAAGACTGGTCTCCTGGTTCAGAGTGCTAGTGAGGAAGTGGTCAAAAGCAGGAAGATTCAAGATCTCTTTTAAAGATAGAGGTCACAGTACTTGCTAATGATTGGATGTGGGATGATAAGGGAATCAAGGATGATTATGAGGTTGTTGGTTTGATGGTCGTGTCAGTTACTGAGGGGAGGAAGACTTGGAAGTGTAGCAGTGGAAGTCTAGAGTTCCAGTATGCCCCTGTTGAGGCAGAGGTGCCCATTAAACACCGAGCTGGAGAAATCAGATGGGATATAAGCTTGCAGAGGATGAGAGAGATCAGAACATGAAAGCCAGGTGCTGGCTCCCAAAGGAGTTAGCTTCTTTACACAAAACCACCATAAGATAGGCAACATCCAGCTGTTAGAAGTACAAAATAGTGAGAGTCACTTTTTAAAATTAAAGAGTTAGTTCACTTAATGTAATAGATAAATCCGTGGAACAGAAAAGAAAGCCCCAAGTGTATACAGGAACTTAGTAAATAATGTGTATATTTCAAAGCAGTAGAGAAAGATTAACTACACGATAAATGGTGGGAGGGCAAACCGGCTAGGGCAGTGTATCCGTCATTTCTGACTGGTTCTTTTTTATGCTGTTGAGGTCCTCACTAAGTTCCTTGATATCCTTATAACCAGTCACTGAACTCTGCCTCAGGTAGATTGCATGTCTCCGTTTTGTTCTTTTTCCGGAGTTTTATTCTGGTCTTTCATTTGGGACATGTTTTTTGACCTCTTCATTCTGGCAGCCTCCCTGTGTTTGTTCCTATGTGTTAAGTTGAGCTGTTACATCTCCCAGGCTTGGTGGAGTGGGTATCCTCTAGGGTCCAGTGGCACAGCCTCCCCTATCATCCCAGGTGAGTACTCAAGGTGTGCCCTCCATGTGGGCTGTACACACCCCTGTTGTAGTTGAGTCTTGATTGCTGTTGGCATTTCAATGAGAGGGATTTACCCAAGCCCATCAGCCACAAGGATTGCTGTGACCACTGAACACCGATCTCCCACCCCCTTGGAGGACCAGCCGTGCAGGGGCCCACCACATAGAGCAGGTCTTACTTCAGCCGGACACTGGTGCATGCACAGTCTGCCTCTTGAGTGTGTTGCTTGTGGAGGTGGTTGGGGGTGGTGCTTTGACGTGTTCTGGAGCTGTCCGCTGGGTGCGCTGGCTCCAGGGCCTCCTGGGAGGTGCAGGCAAAGGTCAGCCACTGCCTGTGTTCTGCCTGGGGCCAACAGGCATAGCTACAGAGTGTTTTGCAGATAGCTGCTGCTTGTGCGAGGCCTGCTGCCACTTAGAGGTGTGGGGCTTGCTGAGGCAGATGCTACTTGATTGAGAGATTTTAGGATAATCTGAAGCATGAACCAAGACAGCCACAGACTGGGTGGACTCAAAAGTTGTATGGGACTGGGTCTCAGGTAATCACCAGGATGGGGCAAACAGCATTAGCCAGGTCGATGCAGTCTCCAGTATGGAGCCCCTCTGCTGGCTCTGTTGGGGGACAGCTCATCACAGGAACAGTGGCTTCTGCCAGCACTTCTGTCTGGGAGAAAGCTGCCCCTCCAGCTCTTGTCCTGATGCCAAACAGTTGAGAGTGAACAGATGTAGTATCATTGTAAAACAAAGACCAATAGGCAGCAAGTATCCTGTATGTCCTGACCAGTGGGAAGATGAGGCAGGGTAAGAAGCTGGGAAGAATGTCAGCTGGTGTGGCATGCATTCCTACGGACTGAGGTAGGTGGGCTAGAAATGGAGCAAATTCATCCCTGAGAACCTTCTATCTGATAAAGGGGTGTCTAGTGATGGTGACCCCTGAAGGTTTAGTCTCATCTGGAATAATAAAAAAAGACCCCGAATAGCTGCAGCAATCCTGAGAAAGAAGAACAAAGTAGGAGGGATCTCAATACCAGATATCAAGCTGTATTACAAAGCCACTGTTCTCAAAACTGCCTGGTACTGGCACAAGAACAGACATATAGATCAATGGAATTGAATAGAGAACCCAGAAATTGACCCAAATCACTATGCTCAATTAATATTCGACAAAGGAGGCAAGAGCATACAATGGAGTCAAGACAGCCTCTTCAATAAATGGTGCTGGGAAAATTGGACAGATACATGCAAAAAAATGAAACTAGACCGCCAGCTTACACCATACACAAAAATAAACTCAAGATGGATAAAAGACTTAAATGTAAGACAGGAAACCATAAAAATTCTAGAGGAATCCACAGGCAGCAAAATCTCAGACGTATATTGAAGCAATATCTTCACCAATACAGCTCCTAGGGCAATAGAAACAAAAGAGAAAATAAACAACTGGGACTACATCAAAATGGAATGACTTCATTTTAAAATATATTAAAACAATTTAATATTTATAATTCTAGAATTGGTATTCTTAGGATTGCAGAAGAATTTACAAAATTACCATTGATGCTTAGAAAAGCAAAAAGCCTTGTGTACGTGTGCCTTTTGCTGAGGTAGTTTGTGTTTTAGACTATATACCCGGACTTTTCAAATCCAAATGATTTATAAGCATTGCATTAGACAGGACTGGTTTCCAGGCCAGTTAATCAGCTTGGAGTGTGAAACCCTGACTCAGAAGCAAGTCATCTAAGAATGATGAAACAAACCCTGTTTCTTATAGGGCCAGTCATAGGTTCATTTACCCTAAACTGGCTTCCATTGGAACTACAGAACCCCAAAGATTATGTGAGTGCCTGTCTTCTCATCCCCCCAAGATAGTACATACCTAGTGCCATTCTAGATGCACAGGGGGATCCTTCTCCATTACATTCATTACAGTCTTAGATTTGGGGTGTTTAATTCCTTCATGAAACCCTGGTTGAGAAAGGCTGTGATGGCTCTGATTTGTCCAGTGTACTATTTTGTACTATTTGGAAGCCAGGGGACACTGTAACTTACCTATGGCACTACCAAAACATGTGCCCCATGGTTGGTGCCTTGCTCCTTACTCTGCACTGAGTTACAGACACTCGTCTCTTCAGGTTTCACTGATGAGTAGGCATAGAAAAATGGGAATACTAAATCCTTCGAGGGTAAGTTGGGGAAATGAAAAGAAATAAGACCACATTCTGCTCAGAGCTGCTGACTTGAGTTGACACAATCTGAGCAATAAATTTTCTTAACTAAGATCCCTCCTTTCCTCCCTTTCTCCCTTCATTTATTTTGTTCTAATTTGGAACTTCACTAGGATGCTAATATAGCCTTCCTACTCCTATATTATACAATTCAGAGGTGTCACTTTGTGAATTACCTATCATTTTAAAATCTATCATTGTTGGAAGTATTATATATGTCTCCTTCGTGTTTTTTTCCCCATTGACCCCCTCCACCCTCCCAGGCCTTCACCACACTATCCTGTGTCCATGGGCTATGTATATATTCATATAAGTTCTCAGGTTAATTTCTCCCCACCCACCCACCTCATCCCTACCTCCTCTCTAAAATTGATCAGTCTGTTCCATGATTCTGTGTCTCTGGATCTGTTATATGAGTGAGACCATGTGATACTTACCTTTCTCTTACTGGCTTATCTGGCTTATTTCACTTAGCATAATGTCTCAAAAATCCATCTATGCTGCTGCAGATGGTAAGAGTTTCTTCTTTTTTTACAGCTGCATAGTGTCCTATTGTGCAAATGTACCACAGCTTTTTTATCCACTCCTCTGCTAATGGGCACTTGCCCTGTTTCCAAATCTTAGCTATGGTCAATTGCGCTGTTCTGAACATAGGGGTGCATATATCCTTTTTGATTGGTGTTTCTGGGTTCTTAGGATATCTTCCTAGAAATGGGATCTCTGGGTCAAATGGGAGCTCCATTTTTATTTTTTGAGGAAACTCCATACTGTTTTCCACAATGGCTGCACCAGTCTGCATTCCACCAGCAGTATACTAGTACTACGGTTCCCTTTACTCCACATCCTCACCAACACTTGTCATTTGTTGATTTGTTGATGATAGCCATTCTGACAGGCGTGAGGTGATATTTCATTGTCCTTTTAATTTGCATCTCTCTGATGATGAGTGACTTTGAGCGTTTCTTTATGTTTCTTGGCCATTTTGATACCTTTTATTGACCCTGAGGGTAGGAACTACATCATATATCTTCTATCCCCACTAAAAGCTGTCAATTAATTCCACTTGGTGCACCAAGTTTGTCCTCTGTAATACATAAAGTTGGTCATCTGTAATGCTCTGAGCTAAGGGCTGTTATGAGTATATGGGGTAATGAGAAGTATGATCTCCACCCTTAAGAAATTTTCTGGTGAAAAGAAGGGGAAAAGGTCTACTCAAGCGTCTATAGTACACTAGAGGCCCAGTGCATGAAATCGTGCACAGGGATGGGGGGGGCGTCCCTCAGCCTAGCCTGCACCTTCTTGCAATCCAGGACCTCCCGGGGGATGTCCAACTGCTTGTTTAGGCATAATCCCGCAGGGATCCCCATAGGATCATCCCTAAACTGGCAGTCAGACATCCCTCTCACAATCTGGGACCGCTGGCTCCTAACCTGTTGCCTGCCTGCCTGTCTGATCACCCATAACCATGCACTTTCCTGCCTGATAGTCCCTAACCCCTCTGCCTGCCTGCCTGATGACTCCTAACCACTCGCCTGCCTGCCAGATCACACCTAATTATTCTGCCTGCCAGTCTCATTGCCCCTAACCACTCGCTTGCCTGCCTCATTGCCCCTAACCACTCACCTGCCTTCCTCATCGCCCCTAAACACTCTGCCTGCCTGCCTGATTGCCCCTAACTGCGCGCCTGCCTGCCTGATCGCCACTAACTGTCTCTGCCTTGGCCCCCACTGCAGCGGCTTCATCCAGAATGACATCCGGAAGGTCGTTCAGCTGCTGGTCTAATTAGCATATTACGCTTTTATTATCATAGATAGTAGAATGTGACAAGAACTGAAAAAAGGCAATAAATAATCCACTTTGAGTACAAACAAAAAAGAATTGTTTACACTCTTGCAGTGAGAGAAGTCTTCATGAAAGACGTGGAATTTGAATTTGACTTTGAAACATGAGTGTTTTTTAGTAAGTGGAGGTGGCAGGGAATACCACGTTAGTTTAGAGGAACTAATGGGAACCAAGACTCAGATGAGAAGAAGGTTGCAGGAACTCGACCTTAGAAGTACACACATGTCAAGAGACTAGTAGGAGTCATTGGGATACCTTTGAAAGTCCATGACTAGATGAGCGACATAATTAACTCTGTCTTGCAAGAAAGCTTACTTTAGCAGCAGCCTATAGGAGGGGTTAGAAGAAAAGGAAGAATGAGGTGAGGAGACAAGTTTTGCCTAATCCATTTGCCTAATCCATATAGGAGGCACCAAAGATCAAACAGAGCAAGACAGTGATAACAGGAATGGAAGTAAAATGGATAGGCTATAGCAACTGGATGTGAAATAAAGGAAATAAAAAACTACTCTCAAGTTTTTTTAACAGAGTGGCTAAGACTGATGAGGCCACCTTACACAAAAGGGGAATATGCAGGAGGAGGAACAAGTTTGGACATAAAGCTTTGGAGTCCTCTGCGTAGTGATGGCATAGTAATGGAACTAGTTAAAATGAGATACTGGCCAGTGACATTTGCTTTGTATTCTCTGGACCTACATGAATGCAGCAGCAAATTTAATCTGAGTACACTAGGAAGCACAGATGCATTCCTATCATCTTTGCCAGTGATAAACTAAAACTCTGATTAAATCCTCTGCTAGAGCATTTAGACAATTTCCTTTTTAAAAAAATATATCTTTTTTAATTTTTTACAGAGAGGAAGGGAGAGGGATAGAGAGTTAGAAACATCAAAGAGAGAGAAACATTGATCAGCTGCCTCCAGCACACACACTACTGGGGATGTGCCCACAACCAAGGTACATGTCCTTGACCGGAATCAAACCTGGGACCCTTAGGTTAGATATGCAGAATATGCAAATCCATAGAGAAAGAAAGTAGATTAATTGCTTCCAGAAACTCAGGGAAGGAAGATCGAGGAGGCTGATAGACAATAGGGCGGTGAAGGACTGGGGCCAAGGGGTGACAGCTGGCTAGAAAGGGTCAGTGGGGGGAAAAAGGAGACATATGTAATACTTTCATCAATAAATATTTTTTAAAAATAGGTAAGGTTTTTGGGGGGAGGTTATGAAAATATTCTGGAACTAGATCGTGCTGATAACTGCAGAACATTGTGAATGTACTTAATGCCACTGATTTGATACCTTTAAAATGGTAAATTTTATGATATGTGTATTTTGCCACAATAAAAAAGTGATTTTTACAGCATATAAATGATCTACTCTAATAAAAGAGTAATATTGAAATTGACCGTTTCTCTGGGATTCCTAAGCCACGCCCACCAGCCCGTGAGAGTGGCTGTATGCAAATTAACCCAGCCAAGATGGAGGCCAACCACCACGGAAGTAGATCAAACAGGAGGCTTCCGTTGAACCAGGAGTAAACTGTCTGCCTAGGCCAGCTGGGCCTCTCTCTGCTCAAGGCAACATAGTTGCAATTATAGAAGCCACAGAGTTGAAGCAAACAGGAGGCTTCCGTTGCACCAGCGATGGAGGAAACTGCTTGCCTAGGCCGGCTGGGCCTCTACTAAGGCAACATTGTTTCAATTATAGAAGCCACGGAGCTGAAGCCAACAGGAGGCTTTGTTACCTGCCTAGGCCTGGGCTTAAAGCAACATTGTTTCAATTATAGAAGATAAATAAACCCCAGAAACCTGCTTCCAGCCAGCCTTGCTGGGATGTTGGGTCAGTGGGAGCTGTGGGCAGCCTGAAAGCCTGAAAATGGCCCTCAGCCTGTCACTCAGGTTTTTCAGGCACCCCAGTAGGGACGCGAACCCTGAAGGGATTGTGGGCAGCCTGAAAACAGCCCTCAGACCCTCACCTAGGCTGGCCAGGCATGCCAGCAGGTGGACATCCCCTCGAGTCCCAGACTGCAAGAAGGCACAGGCTGGGCTGAGGGACCTCCCGAGTGCACAAATTTTTGTGCACCAGGCCCCTAGTCTATAATAATAAAAATATAATATGCTAATTAGACCCAACAGTGAAACAGCCTTCCGGACATCATTTCAGACGTCCTTCCAGATGAAGCCGTGGCAGCAGGGACTGAGGCAGACACGGTTAGGAGCAATCAGGCAGGCAAGCGAGCAGTTAGGAGCAATCAGACAGGCAGGCAGAATGGTTAGGGGCGATCAGGCAGGCAGGCAGGTGAGCAGTTAGAGGCGATCAGGCAGGCAGGCAAGCAGTTAGGGGTGATTAGGCAGGCGGTGAGTGGTTAGGGGCAATCAAGCAGGCAGGCAGAGGGGTTAGGGGTGATCAGGCAAGCAAGCAGGTGAGCAGTTAGGAGCCAGCAGTCCCTGATTGTGATAAGGATGTCTGACTACCAGTTTAGGCCCGATCCCACACGGGCCTAAACTGGCAGTCTGACGTCCCCTGAGGGGTCCCGGGTTGCAAGAATGTTCAGGCTGAGGGATCCCCTCCCCCACCCCCACAGTAAAATTTCATGCACTGGTTCTGTAGTGTCTCAATAAAGCTGTTACAAAAATAAAAGGCATAATAGCATGGATTAATCACCAAGAAACTGTACTGAAAGGGGAAAGCCAATCCCAAAGATTATCTATTGGAAAATTCCATTTTTACAACATTTGAACAGACTAGTGTTTTCTAGATGTTCGGTATGGGGGTTGGGAAGATGGAAGGAAGTGGGTTATAGAAAAGTTTGCTGATGGAACCCTTCAGTGTCTTGACTGTGATGGTGGCTATTGGAGAGCAACTGTCAACCTTTTTCATTTATGGCAGATAAACTAATTACAATTCTGAGGCATACCAAAAAATTGTATTTTTTGCTGATCTGACAAAAAATAGGTATAATTTCGATTCATTTACACCAGGTGGCTATTGTTTGGGCTGTTGTATTTTTCTATTTGACAATCTAAGGAAAAGAGATCAGTGCCCCTGACTAAATAGTCAGGTATTGAATGTTTAAAAACTCTTGCAGTGTAGCTGTTTTTGCTCAGTGGTTGAGTATCAACCAACAGGTTTCCAGTTCGATTCCAAGTCAAGGTACATGCCTAGGTTGTGGCTCGATCCCTACACACACGCATGAAATTGGTGAAATCTGAATAATATTGGTGGACTGTGTCAATATCAATATGTTGGTTGGGAAACTGTGCTGTTTGCTAAAATAAAGTGCAGTATTGGGGGGAAATGGGCAGCGTGTGCACAGGGTCTCTAATATAACTTACAACTGCACAAGAATCTCAGATATTTTAGTTACCTATTATTTTCTCAATAGATATTTCAGTTAACAAAAATGTGTAATAATAACTATCTTGGAAAACTTGTTCTGTAGGCAAAGTTCCAGTCACATGTAAAATGCACTCTTCCTACTCCTGATGGGCATAGTTGTAGTGCTATCTTCATGAGCAATAATCAAAGTCAAAGTCCAGGATGGCACCATAGGTCAGCACTTTTACTGTGTCTTCCTTAAAGATCCAGCTTGCAGCAGGTGGTTTGTTTTGATTTGGTTTGGTGCTCTACAGCAATGCATTGTTTTCCCAAAAGAGAGAGAATGTACAGGGTAGAAAAGGCTGTCTCAGACTTTTCTGGAATCCTTTTAGTTAAGTCACTTTTAAGCAAGAAAGATTTTTATTTCTTCCTGTTCTCTGATATTACAGAGTGTACATGTCACACTCTTATTTTTAGCAAAGAGAAAATACAATTTATAAATGAATAAAAACCACATTTCTGGGCAGTAGAAACATTCCTGTTAACATCCCATCAAGTTAAAAAGATAAACAGAGGATTAACTGTTTACTTTAGGAGCTCCTCTGGTTGTTTTTCAGGAGAGGAACACAATGTCCCCTGGATCAGTTTCCTGTCTGCCCTGTGGGTGGGTGGAGCTGGGAAAGGCCCTCCGCCCACTCCACTCTCTGCTGTCTCTCCTCTTCTGCTTCCTCTCCCTCCCTCTTTCCAGTGAATCTTTCCTCTCTCATGCTCATGTTCAAACCCCCTGTTCTCCCCATTCTCCCTCTCCCTTTTCCTCTCTTGCTTTCCCCCCCTCACTTCATCTAATTTATTCTATTTCTTCCTTAAATTGAAGCTTAGTAAGATTTTATAAACATGCAGCAAGGCAGCTTAAGCTGACACTGACCTAGAATAAAATAGTGGGACTGACCATGATTCCGGGAATTCTTGGTGGACTGCTAAGAACTGCTCTCTTAGCTCATGTAAACATCCCACGTGTTCGCTTAAATCTCCTCTTCACCCGTGCATGCACACACACACACTCACACACACACACACACACACACACGTCTGCTGTTTCTTTTTTCTTGTGTATCTATGAAATTGAGTTAGTGGTTGAAAGGGGGAAATGAGTATTTTTTGTAAAGTTGGGGCAGGAGCTTTTAAAACTTCAAAGGGATTAAATTATACTCTCACTAAAACTCCCTCTACAAATCAACAGTTTTACTTAATTCTTGTGCTTTGTTCTGTTGCCTTTAAAGATTAACAATACATATGTAATTTTAGAATTTTTTAAAGATTCTATGATTAGCATGATGTGATAGTAAGCTGGTAAGAGAAGAAAAACGTTCTTAAAGACAAATATGAACTCCATGATGGACTTTTAAACTTTCAGCACGATAAGACAGTCACTGAACAGTGAGCCGCTTATCTGTTATTTTACGTGCTGGGAATGTGCTGTGGGACGTGGTTTCATTTGGCACTGACGGTAGTCAGCTCTTCCAACATGGTATAGGCCTCACCCTCAAGGCCCAGAAATGCGTAGAATCAAAGTCCTGCTGAATGGTTGGTTCCTAGTACACAGAGGAGATTCTGCTGTAATGCTGGGCCCGTGAACTGCTTTTTGCCTGCTGCCTTATTTTCCCAGCTGGGATGGGTAGGGCATGGCTGGCTGGGAGGAGGGGCCAGCTGAAGACACTGGGTATTTTAATGATTACTCACCGCTTTACCTTACAAACAGAATCGCAGTAGCCGAATGATGAAGGCAACATGAAAGGCCAGTCACAGGCTGGTTTCATGTATCGGGCAGTTTCTTTTCTGTGAGGGATGGCATGCTTTCAGCACCTTTCTCTAAGCCCCTTTACACAAGAAGTTTGCCCCTTTTATAAAGTGCATACACATTACAGCCGCCAGCGAGCTGGCACATGAGAGAAAATCCTCTCCTTGTCAATTAATTTCATTTGTAACAAGGCAATTTAAAGTGGTCTGGACTGTACCGTCTCCGGGTAGCCAGGAGCCTACATCCCTCAGCAACAGAGTCCAAAGCAGAGCCTCTCCTGCTGGCTGCCTTTCCCCTGCACCAGATGCCTAAAATCAGAGTAATGGGAGGGGGCTTTATTTGGATGAGGGTGTATGTTTTAGGCAGGCATGCAACAATGATCTTAAATAAGTGGCTTTCACTTGCCAAACTGTTATTCCAAGAATTTTGAATGGCAAACTCTGTCTCATGGAGTGAATGCCGTTATGAGACTCTTATTCTAACCACTGACATCTGTTTCCTTACTATAGGACATTGCGCATTGCTGTTCTAGCGTTTATCTAAGTAAATCATGTATAACACAAGGCATAGGGTCCCACCAGCAGTGCTCGGTGCTGCATGGAGTTGGAAAGCCGCCTGCAGCCTAAGTCTTAGCTTGCCTGTCACTGGCAGTGGAGAGTGATATTAACCGCATGTAAATTTCACCTTGTCCAATGGGTATTCTGCTTTCCAAAGTGGGAGCTTAATTTTATGAACGCTGACTCATCACATAACTTTAAAATGCCAATTCTAGCCTTCACATGGCTTGGCTAGCAGCTGAGTTCACAATATTTCCAAGTTTTTTAAGGACAGTGCTTGTTTGGAATGGTTGTCCTGCTGAGCATGGCCACAATGCTATGACACTATCTGCTCAGGGACCTCTGGTGTCTGAACGCCAGCCTCCTGTATAGGCAGGTAATTATCTAATCTTCCTTAGACTAGAATAGTTGAAAAGACCTCCAGAGAATAACGCCCCAGTCTTGTAGGAGAGAGGAGTGTCAGCCAGAGCGCTGCCGCAGTTTGTCAGTGGTGACAGCAGGGCTGAACACCTGCCTCTCCACACCTAGCTTGTTTCTGCCACCTGCTCTGAGTCCCATCCTCAGCTGACCAGCTTGGACTTCCATGCTCCGTGTTAATCACCTCCATCTTCACCTGCTTCCCGGCTCAAGTCGCTTGACCAGCCTTTGGATTCCACAGCTTCTGTGCTCTCTGAAATGAGGTCCACATCTGGGCTTCCTGCCCTCATGCTCTTCTTGATTCTCGACTGCCACGTAGCTCCTTAGGAATCTTAGGCCAGCATGGACCCTTCTTGTCCGTCTGCATCTTCCATGACCATGTTCTTCTGTCGTGCCTTGAAATGTTTCTGACACATGCTTGCATGCCGACAGAGACCTAGAAATGTTTTCAGTGTGTGCTTGCATGCCGACAGAGGCCAAGAGGATGGAGTTGTGTGAGGGCTGCGATCAGATGATGGGGCGTGGACCCACGGGATGAATTAAACTGGCACTTCATCCATTGGTGCTCCTAGAACCCGGGTTTCTTAAAACAATAGGAAATTTGAATTTTATGTAAAATCACCCAATTTTTAATAGATGTTAAAATTTAACATAACATCCTCTACCTTGTCCTAAGAGTTACATTTCTGAAAGGAAAATATTATCTAACTTTTTAGTGTCACCCCATTGATGATTCTTCGATGGCAGGAGGTAAGTGCTAAGTGGCACAGATGCTGGTTGTTTACCACCCCTGGTGCCCTGGTCAGGTCACCCTCCTTACACAGGCCTTTCACCATGGCCTTAACCGCCCTCACCCCCCACATGGTTGAACATCAGTAGGTGCCAGCCACACCCAACCATGAGACTCATTCCACCAAGATGCCTCTCTGTTGCTGCCCACACCCAGTCCTTTCCCTCCCCATCCATGTTTCTTCTTTCTTTACAAATGCTTGTTAAAATTTTAATTTTCTTAAAATTTAAATTTTAATAAAAATATAACTTTTATTTTAAATTAAGAACAATAGCCTGGCCAGTATGGCTCAGTGGTTGTCAACCAACCCATGAACCAAGAGGTCACCTTATGCCAGGGTTGTGGACTCGAGCCCCAGGAGGGGACATGCAGGAGGCAGCCAATCAATGATTCTCATCATTGATGTTTCTGTCTCTCTTACTCTTCCTTCCTCTCTGAAATCAACAAAAATATAGTTTAAGTTAAAAATAATTAATAACACATTGAAATCCCCAAATATTAGTCCTTTATCTTACTACCATTTTCCCTACCTTATCTTACCTTCTTTCAGTTTCTCAAACATGGAAGAGCTCTTTCCTATCACAGGGTTTCTCTGTTGTAAGTGCTTTTTTTCAACCTTTTGTATGATTGACTTCTCTTTCTTCAGGACTCAGCTTAAAGGCCACCTCTTTTAAGAAAACTTTCCTGACCACCCTGGATAGACCATCCCACCCGTGTTGTTTCTCAAGGCACTCTGCTTATTTCCTTCCTCACACCACCATGACTTGTGATTGTATATTTATCTGTGTTCAGTCTTTTCCTGTAGAGGTACAGAGGGCCGCATTGCTCATTAGCACATACCTAGACCTCGCTGAAGACCTACGCAAGTGGCAATTCTACTATACGTAACACATAAATAGATGGATTGTAGATTCACTAGACACACCCAAAAGGCCAGCAGGAGACTGCTTTAGAGCACAATGACAAATCCGTAAGTGCCATTGTTATTAAGAACCTTGTGAAACTTATGCTCTGCAACCTTCTATGCTATGCCTCCCTACCTCTATTACACTTCTTTGTTCTTTCCCACATGGATCTTTGATTAAATTATACAGTTTTTGCTTATTTTGTGTGAAATGTTAAGTTTATTAGCCAATTAAATTGTTTTCAAGGGACATTAACAGCCTCTCTACACCTATAAAAAAGTAACATGCAAATTGGTGTCACTCCGCTACACCTACCAGCCGATCAGAGCGACATGCAAATTAACCAACAAAGATGGTGGTTAATTTGCATACACGGGCACAGAGCGAAAACTGAAGACAGCGTAGAAGGAAGCCAAGTGCTGCAGAAGAGAGCGAAGCGGCGGAGAAGGGAAGAGAGCCAAGGCAGTGGAGACAGTGGAGAAGGGAGGGAGCAAGGCAGCGGAGACAGGAGGGAGCAAAGTGGCGGAGAAGGGTGGGAGCCGAGGCAGCAGAGATGGGAGGGAGTGAGGCAGCAGAGAAGGGAGCGAAGCCCCCTTCTCTGCTTTGCTCCAGCTCAGGAAGCCCTATTCTTACAGGAATCTTCCTGCAACGGGTCTCCAGTCTATAATATTAAAAGCGTAATATGCTTTTTGGACCAGACATCCTTCTGGATGATCTTCCAGATGAAGCTGGGGCTGTGAGGAAAGCCCGGGTCCCGGGTGCGCGAGGGAAGCTGGTGCCAGCAGCCAGGGGAAGGAAGGTTGACTCCTGCACCAATTTTGTGCATCAGGCCTCTAGTTGTGTGTTTTTTTTTTATAATTTAGCATAAATCACTTACATTCTGACCTTACTACTCTGATATGATTCTTGTTGAACATTTGAAAGCATCCTTTGAAAGTTATAGAGTGGGTGAAGTTCTTCTGGATAAGTGGCCTCATTATTGACTAATTACAATTTATATATAAACTACATTTTAAACTAGAGGCCCGATGCATGAAATTCATGCAAGAATAGGCCCTTACAGCCCTGCTGCCTTGCAGCCCTGCTACCCACCCACTAGTCATTCTGGAAGGTCATTCTGCTATCCAGTCTAATTAGCATTTAGCTCTTTATTATATAGGACTAGAGGCCCAGTGCATGAACTTTGGGCACTTGGGGCAGGTCCGTCAGCCTGGCCTGCACCCTCGCACAGTCCAGAAGCCTTCAGGGGATGTCCAACTGATGACTTAGGGGAGCAAGCCTAAGCTCTCAGTTGGACTTTCTTAGTGATGCCACAGAGGCGGGAGTGGCTCCCCCACCACCACTGCACTCACCAGCCATGAGCCTAGCTCCGCTCTTCCTTTGGGAGTGCACTCACCACTAGGGGGCAGCTCCTGCATTGAACATCTGACCCTGCTGGTCAGTGCACATCATAGCGACCGGTTGTTCTGCATTCAGTTAATTTGCATAATAGCCTTTTATTATATAGGATAGTTTGGCCTAGTGCTAGAACAAATCCTGACCTCTCCGTAGATTAGATTTTGATATTTGGATTTTATGATCATTATGCAGTTTGCCATTGGTTCATTCCTTGTTGCTGCTTGGTGCATCCCTTGCAAACTAGAATGCTTCTTGCTCTCGGTTCCACTAGCTAAATTGGTCACTCTTCTGCATTCTTATAACTTGTTACTGTGATGTGATGCTATGGCACAAAAAAATGTCAAAATCGGGGGCCTCCAGTTTAAGACCTGATTTTGCTACCTGCTTACTGTCTTGGCTAGTCATTTAACACGCGGACCCTCACTGTCCTCATCTGTCAGATGGAGATGATAATGCTGAAGAATTAAATAGATAATATAGGAGAATGCTCTGATTAGCCATAATATATGCATTAGTGTTTGTTAATGTTGCCCTGTTATCTTTTATTAAGTTTACAATTCTATTTTTTTTATTCAAACCACTCCTCTCATATATCCTACAAAATTATAAGCCCCAGTGAGCTTCAAATGAATGCCTTAATGAGTGAGTAGATGAATGATTATTTTTATAAACACCATCTGCAATTAGTTATTATGTGATTTTGCTATATATGTGTTCACAGGGACTCATCCAGTCTGTCATTTGTGGATGGAATATTTATTGAGAGCCTGCTATAGCTCATATAGAGAACTTGGGAGCAGTTTCAACCCTTATCTTTTCAGGGTGGAATTAGTAGTTAGTTTTCACGTAGATACTTTTGCATAAGGTTTCTTTTTAATGGAGAAGATTTCCAGTGGCTTTTCACACATTAATTAATATTATTCATTGTGTTAGTTTATTCTGCCACGTTCATTTAGATTTGTTTATGTTGTCTGCTCAGTAGTCTTTGTATCTTAGACCTTCAGCCAGGATAATTTCCTTTTTTCTAAATTACAGAATTTAGAAATTGTTTTAGGAATTACCTTAGTATTTACTAACTACTAAATATTCCAGGCTCTTTAGGTGGAAATGTGCCCAGTGTTTATGTCAAAACTAGTGGCCCGGTGCACAAAATTTGTGCACATTAAAAGGGAATTAATTAGGGGAAATATTTTAATATTGCAATGTGCCCTTTATCTATAAAGAAGTGTCAGAGATGAAAGAAAATTAGTAAAAATGTATATGAAAATAATATATAAATTTATTAAAATAACAATACATGATATAACAGCAACAAAGACATGATATAAAAACAGGATATAAAACCAAAATTGATTCAAACAATGACTGGGTGTGGTTATTCGGCTCTTTCCTCCCTCCTGTCAGAGTCTGGGGCATGCCGTGGGACCCAGAGTCAAGTCCCCACCCACCCACATGTGCCTTGAAATCAGGCAAGACCCAGACCCAGCCGGCCCCACCCCCACTGGGCGAGACTCAGACCTGGCTGGCCTCACCTTTGTCAAGCCCCACCGGGGGAAAACACAGTATCAAGTCCCCACCCCCCACACCCCTCACCCGCACACACCTCACTGCGCACACAGCCCTGCCCACCCGTGCCTGCCGCGCATGCAGCCTCCTGCTAATGAGTCATTACAGCGGTAGGGCATCACAACCATCACAACCAGCTCTTTATTATATAGGATGTTTTTATTTTGCCATCATTTGTTTTTTTACTATTTTTTATTTACCAATTACAGTTTGCATTCAGTATTATTTTACATTAGCTTCAGGTGTACATTAGCGTGGTGAGACAATAGTATGGTTTACCCCCTACAATATTTCCAGTACCCACCTGGCACCATACATGGTTATTGCAATATTATTTACTACATTCCATAAGCTGTACTTTACATCCTTGTGACTGTTTTGAAACTACCAATTTGTACTTTATATTTCTATACCTGTTATGGAAGGCAAGGGCAGAGGATGCTCGTTCTGGGCAACAGTACTATTTTGATTTGAAAGGATGACCTTCTTCATGTGCTTTTAAACCTTATTTCACTTAGGATTTACTTTTATGCCTAAAGAGAATTCTGTCTCTGTAGTTTGTGAACAGTGATCAAATGCCTTCGTATAGAAATCTAAAAAGTGCATGTTTGAATTCAACTTCATTTGTCCTGATCTGTTGAATGAAAAACTGTTCCAGGAAAGAACAACTGTGAATGTTTTTTTGTAGAGTCTGCCTCCTCGTGCAGGATGCCTACGGAATGTTTGGCGAAGTGCACTTAGAGGGCACCATCTTTAAGGACAGACGGTTGGAGGGGCAGTCCTGCCGCCTAGCGGGCATGAAGGTGCTACAGAAGGCCACCCGAGGAAGGTGAGGACGCACTGTAATAGCATCCAGCTAGCTACTCGTTCTTTTATTAGTATTTTATCTCTGATTGTATTTTTAAAGACAATAAACTCTAGGATCTTAGATTTTGCCTGTAAAACAAGACAGAAGTTAGTGGAGCCCATAAAATATGATGGCAAAAAATGGTAATGACAGCAAAAACAGGTATGCAGGTGTAGCAATTCATAATTTTGTTAAGATTATGATTTAGAAATCTTAAGTATGTGTATTTTAATTCTAAAGATTTTTCTGTATGTTGTTCTAACTGTAACAAGTCAGCTTTATATGAGTCTGTTTGTGTAAATGAAATTTTGTGAAGAGGCATCTTAACACCTTTAAGTTAAACTCTTAAGTTGTCACATATTTTTGCTCTCCATGGTAAGAAAGCTTTGTTATCCACCAAGGCTCGTGGCACCTCACCCTGAAATGTGGTTTTGGGTAGGCAGAGGTGGGATGGTACATAAAGCTGGCCCAGACTGTGGCTCCCACATCTCCAATTACCTTCTTAATCCATGGTTTCAGGAAGAGAAGAAACGTTTTTAATGGAACTATTCAGGCATATAGAGAATTAGTGTAAACCCTGAAGTGGGTTTTCTCAATCTTATTGTGTAACCTCTCTTTCCTCAAATAGTGTCTTTTTTTAACGCTCTTGATGTTAATGTGTTTATGGTGACATCTGAGCTTATAACAGTGTCTGAGGGAGGGAAAAACATTATGAGTATCGGTATTCTGATTTTGAAGCAGTTATGGATAACATCTTGTAGTGGTTTGTATAATGACCCTTCCAGCCATCATTCTGGATTGTGAGCATTCACCAGGCATTACTGACTGACCCCTGTAGACAGGCAGCCTTCTCACAGGCCTCACCTCTGTCCCCGCCTTTCATATGGTGCTTACAGATGAGTGATGGCTCTACCCAAGAGCTTGTTTTTCTGAAAGATGTGTATTTCATAGACAGATCTCTTGTAAGCTCTGGCTAGATACAACAGTAGTTTATTGATCCATGTAGATTTGTCTTGTGATAAATGCTTCTTTTGCTTATAAAAGGATAGCTGTGTTATAATGTAATCGCCGTGTAGATTGGGGCAGGGTGGGGGGGGGCAGTGCCCAGGTATTTGGAAAGCATGCTAGACATTGGGTCACGTGAACCTTATACTTCCTAAGGATGAACCTCATTTTAGTCCTTGGAATCTCAAGCATCTGAAAAGACTAAGTGTAGCCCTGGTAACAGTTGTCACTGCCTTGGCCCTGACCTGACATTCTCCCCATCAGGGCCAGTTAGGAAGTCGTCTTCTTTGGTCTGAACTCTGCACGTGAGCCTCCCACCTGAGCGCACGGGGTCACCAGCAGGCTCTCAGGGTAGGACAGCCTTGCCATGGGCAGAGTGTTGCTCCAGCTGACAGGTTTTCTGGTGTGCTCCACTCCGGGAGACACTCTGCCTGCTAGGCAGCGGTTCTCAACCTGTGGGTCGCGACCCCTTTGGCAGTCGAACGATCCTTTCACAGGGGTCGCCTAAGACCATCCTGCATATCAGATGTTTACATTACGATTCATAACAGCAGCAACATTACAGTTATGAAGTAGCAATGGAAATAATTTTATGGTTGGGTCACCACATGAGGAACTGTATTTAAAGGACCAGAAGGTTGAGAACCACTGTAGAGACTGTGGGACATAACTTCCTGTGGAAATACTGCAGCCAGGACCTGAACCCAGGGGTCTCTGACTCTGTGAAGTTCATGTTCTTTTATCATGTGTACCTGATAACATTTAATGCAGTGTTGTGGGTAACACTGAAAGCTTTACTAACTACAGTATTGCCATAGGAAACTTTTTTCCATGGGAAATGCACTGTGTATTTCAAATAATTCATTTACAAACTTTTGAAAGCCGTTCCTTTGATAGTTGGTGACTAAATATCTGATGCCCTTTTCTAGCTTGGGATTAATTTCTTTACCTTATATGTTTAATGTTATTTTTGGTATGTGGCCATCCAAATATTTATTTAAATTGTCTTCTCTTTTGGAAGCTATATTTCTTCAAAACAATTTATTAAATAGTTTTGGAATGCTGGGTGTTATAATTATCCATTGTCAGTCAGTCATCCATCTGTGGCCCAGTAAACACAAATTGTCTGTCTCTCTTTCCCCCCCCAAAGTACTGTGTTTCTTAGCAACTCACATAAACTATAACAAAATACACTTCCATAAACCTAATACACTTCCAAAAATTCAAGCTAAAATGATTAGTTACAATTATATAGTTTCAATATCTAATACAGAAAATAACTTTTTTTGGAGATAGTTGTATGTTTAGGCTAATCGTGGTGTCCTTTAGCTCTTGGCCAGCAGATCTCATCTGGCCCATGAGCATAGTGATGGAAACCACTGTTCCACACAATGGGCTTGAAGTGGGCTGGTCACCTGAGAGCTGCTCATTCAGACAGAGCTGTCGGACCACCTGCAGGGAGCATCACTCTGTGAGCTGCTGCATGTGGGGTGGCTTGAGAAAAACAGCCATCGTATCTTTTGTGTTTCTCTGGCATATTTGTGGAGGTGAGTGTTTATACTGACTGGGTAAAATAAGAGGAGTCAGAAAAATAGTCTGGGTCTTAAGGAAAAAACTACCATTTTCCAAATAACCCTGAAGCATGCTTACTAAGCAGGATGTGGACCTCTGCCTGTGCTCTCCTTCTCTCTAGGGCATCCCCACTGTTTGTTCAGTGACTTCTCTAAGGTGCACTGCTGACCTTTGCCCTCCCAAGTGGCTGCGCTGCAGTTTAGTAGGTCAGACAAGCTGAAAAGTCACCTTATTTTGGTGTCATTCCGTGTATGAACTTTATCTTTTTATTGTGAATTACTCTTTTATTTTTCTGTGATAAGGCAATACTGGGGGGAGGGGGAGAGAAATTTCCTGAAATATGTTAACCCTATGACATGGAAACTATAGCTAGCAAAAATTTTTGTGGGGAATGTAACCTCTTTGGGTTCAAAATCCTAGTAGTATATATGTTTCAAATTATTAAACAAAACTACTAATCTCCGTGTCTACTAGTGAAACATTAATTTATAGTTATTGTTTTATTTAGAGCTCGTGACTGCCCTTTATGAGTAATGTATCAGAGGGACCTTACTACAGTGCTTAGTCGGGATTCACTGTTCGCAGAGGGCTCTCCCTGAGGGCTGGGAACGACAAGGAAGCAGTAGATAGCATCTTTGACCTTGAATTGCATCCCTTAGAACAAAACTGGACAGGCGCAAGTATTGGAGCGGTTGATGCTTTAAGTGACTAGATTTTAACTGGCTGGTCTCAGAAGATTTCATGAAAGGAGTGAGTGAGAACAATGCCTTAAACATCTTCATCGGGCCGGAGACACTCTCTTCGAACTGGTGAAATGTTACCTGTGGAGACATAAAAGTGGGATTAGGAAAGACAGATGCAAAAGAGGAAGAAAGAGGGTCATTAAAACGGCAGTTCAGCCACTTATTCTAGAAATGCTTGGTGGCTCTGGGTGCTGTTGCCTGGCTAGCTACTGCAGCCTTGAGCTATATGCTAGATTTGGTGGATTTATCCTATACCAGAGCATATTGAGGTATAAAGTCAGCCAGGTAAAGCCAGTAAAGTCTTAAGTCCTATCAGGGTCATTATGAGTTTTTGAGAGAAGAAAAGAGACAATGAAAATGAAGTTAAGATTATCTTACTATTGTAGCTATAATAGATTTGACATAGAGAGATTTGGGCAGGGCTACAAGTTTGGAAACTTCTGCAGCAATTGAAGGAAGAACAAAGAACCAGTTGCCAGTTGATTTTGAATGCATGGTTCCTCAGGGCAGCTGCGGTGGGAGCTGTGGCAGATAGACCAGCAGGAGAGCCCAGGAAGAAACCCAGAAAGACACCAGCTGGCAAGTGCCTAATACAAAGAGCTGTGGGTGGATGGCCACCTTTAAGAGAGGTTAAGAGAGTGGGTTAAGATGTAGGAACCCTACTGAGAACTGGAAAGGCCTGGGACTCAGACTAGAAAGAGGAAGGGAGGAAGGACAGCCTCTATTGTCTAAACATCCATTTGCCTCTCTTAAGAAAGTATGAAGTTAAGGTAGTACTGGTGTCATGATCAAGTAAGGGTTTGGGCACTTGGAAGGAAGTTACTTTTTAGGGACTGATTCAATAAGTAGTTATTGTTTAAATATCTGCTTTTGTTTTCAAGGTAACCCACGAAGTACTGATAAATTTTATACTAGGAGCCAAGCTTAGTCAGCATGCCCAAAAACTAACCCAATGGTCAGGGGGAAAAAGTCCCTTAGAAGTCCTCATCCCAATCCCCAACCACTGTACTTGTGGCCTTTGCATGGCATAGGCAGTCAATCAATAAATATTGACGTCAGTGAGAATGCTTAGTGGCCAGTATTTCAGCCTGGTCTGCCAATTATTAATTAGGCTCTTAAGGGCAGGAGCTGTTTCTTGCTCACCATCATATTTCTTGTTTGCAGACTCTGTTCTCACCCCCTTCTTACAGAAGAGGGTCTGAACTAGATGAGGGTGATTACCTAAGGGTCACACATCTGGCTGGGGGTCAAGCTCTGGTGTGACTCTGGGCTGCGGGTTCCAGAGTGGGTGTTCAGTCTCCTGTGAAGACCTACCTTCCCTGCAGCTGAGTGTGACCCAGAGTGCACAGAAGTGCAGTAGAAGGGAATCGTCAGGAATTGTTCAACACAAGTTGACGGGGCTGGGTCAGGGTTATCATTTCACACGCTCCTTTAACAGGAAATGCATAGTAGTGAGAGCTGTCCTTGGGTAAGAAACTTCAGTAGTAAGTTCATTTCTTTGTTTTTTCTCAAAAGACCACCCTTTCAAAGAGCCACACACTTCCCTTGGGGTTTGAAGTACAGAATCTCTTTGCTCGTTGGTCTGTTTGGAACCTTCTTTTAAAATTGACATTCTTAAGAATTCCTTTACGATTTCGAATCATAAAATTGTTCCTGCAAGGAGAATAAAATGTCGCTGAAAGAGGATGTACTAAATCTTGAAACCAAGGAAGCCCAATGAGTCAAAAGGCAATTCCCCTAAAGAAGCACCATGCTATTAATTCAAGCCCTTAATCAGTTAGTACGTACAGGTAGTTTGTGAGTTCTTGACTTCGTGCAGGCAAGGTTTCACAGCAGGAGTTCTTTGGAGTTTAGGAGATGGGTGCCTGTAGGGGAAGAAGGAGAAGGAGAGGGGGAATAGGATTGGGGGAGTCTGCTCCCCAGAGGGAGAGTGCATGGTGGGTCCTTTGTTTTGAGGCTTGTATCTCTCTTTTGCAAACAGGAATCTTAGAGGAGGATTTCAGCAGAACATTCATCAACTTTTCTAGGTGTGTGCTTTCCGGGTTGTAGTCTCTACTGATTGGTAAGCAACATGGTGGGGTGGGGGTCCTTACTCATTGCAGCTGATCCTGTCATTGCCCACCGGTTTTAGCTGCTGTTCTGGGCCTAGAGCTAAAATACAACTGAGGCCTAGATGTAATCTGTACCTGCTGTAAATTGCTTGGGGAGTTGGTTTACCTGTCTCGGTTTCCCTATTCCACTGGTCCTGGCTTACTGGCTTATCTCACTTTTAACAGTAGAGTTTTTGGGATTTTTTTATCTCTAACAATTGTACATAGAAACAAACAACAGTGAAAGAATACATGAAGTAGATTAGAAATGGCAGCAGAGTAAGGGGGTACTGCATGGACACACTCCCAGGACCAAACTGGAATTACAACTAAAATACAGAAAAGCTTCCTGAATACTCATCGGAAGTTGGAAGACTCATTGGAGAGAACTCTGATAACCAAGGACCAAAAATGGAGGCCGCATAGAGACGGTAGGAGGGTCTGATGCGAAACTTCCACAGACAGCACCTGAAGTTCCATAGAGATATCTCAATTGAAGAGGGGGTGCCCCTGAGAACTCTGGGGTCTAATTCCCAAGCTGGGCCCCCAGTAGAGAACACCAGAACTGAGAAGGGTACCCACAAAACATCTGGATGTGAAAAGCAGTGGGGTTGCTGTCTGCCAGGGAGACACGGCTAGAAGCTGGCACCCACTTAAAGGGCCAATGCACAAAATTCCCTGTGCAGCCACTCACCCTGTGCTCCAGCAGAAGGAGGACAGAGTGGACTGGAGCTGTATGAGCAGAAGCCAGCATGGGTGCTCTGGGGTTAGAGCTCAGAAGGCAAACACCCCAGTTTTCTGTGGTGAGTCATTCCCTCATGCTGCAGAAGTCATCTTTCTTACACAGACATTTGCTATACAGACTGCTTTGCTTCGGGGGAAGACAGTTGACCCACCCTATTGGAAAACACCTTGATGTGGAGTTGCTAAGGCCTTTTAAGAGAACAAGAATAACAGTTAACCTCCAGGCAGAAGCAGTTGCCCCATCCTATTGAAAAAACTCTCACCACACCGGTGGACGATTGCCTGAGGGCTAGTCAGGCCTAAATCAATCAGGCTGCAAGCAGAGGAGGTCTCTGGAGGATTTAAATCTTTGCCTGATCTCATTAGTCAAAAACAGTGTTTCACACTCTTCTGCACTGGATATTGAGAAGCAAAGCAGATCTACTTAAATCATAGTCACAAATCCAAACAGGCAGCCAAAATGAGAAGACAAAAAACAACCCCCCAATGAAACAAGAGAATTCTCCAGAAGAAGAGATAAATGAAATGGAGATAAGAAATTTATCTAATATAGAATTTCGAATAATGGTGGTAAAGATGCTCAACAGCATGAGTAAAGATATCTATCTATCTATCTATCTATCTATCTATCTATCTATCTATCTATCTATCTATCTATATATAAAGAGCCAGGGTCCATAACATCCAAAATGACCAAAGGCACCACTTACTGGAAGTCAGTCCTGCAGTCAGGGTTGGGTTACCATGGCAACCCAGCACTGACTGCTACCACTGCAGGTGCCACCACCCAGCACTGACTGCCAAGGGGGATGCAGATCAGGCCCAGAAAGAGTCTGGGAGAGAGAATCAGGGTCTGATTCATAGCCTCCATGGCAGCTGTTGATCAGCACTTGCCTCTCTCTCTTTCTCCAGGCCTGGCCAGCAGCCCCACCTCTCTGATCAGACCCATTGATAGGCCCAGGGATGCTGACTGGCATAGGAACCAACCAATCAGAACCAAATCTGGGAGAAATGTGAGGAGCCAATGGCTGCATAGGAGGTGGAGCTTTAGATGCTTACTGGCATAGAAACAGACTAATCAGAACCTAATCTGGGTGAACTGCAAAGGCAGAACCTAAGATGGGGGCTGAGGAGGGGTTTTAAGGGCAACAGCTGTTTTGTGTAAGGTGAAAGAAAGCGGTTCAATTTCTTAATGACTGGTTTGGCAGTATAGTGCATATGGCTGGCTATCAGTCCGGTTATAGCGATTATGTATTTTTGTCTGCCAAGAGCATCTCCTCCTGGTGAAAAAGCTTCCCCCTTCCATTTAAGCAATCCTATCCTATATGATCTATAATACTAAAAGGGTAATATGCTAATTAGACCGAGTTGACCAGCCATCTTCTGGAAATCCAACTTCCTTCCAGACAAAGCTAAGGTGGTGGGGGCCAGGGCAGAGGCAGTTAGGGGCGATCAGGCAGGCAGTGGAGGACAGTTGGGGGAGAGATCAGGCCAGCAGGGGAGGGCAGTTAGGAGCGATTAGGCAGGCAAAGAGGTTAAGGGTGATCAGGCAGGCAGGCAGGCAGAGGGGTTATGGGAAATCAGGCAGGCAGGAAGAGGCAGTTAAGGGTGATCAGACAGGCAGGCAGGTGAGCGAATAGGAGTCAGTGATCCAGGATTGCAAGAGGGATGTCTGACCACCAGATTAAGCCCAATCCCACAAGCCTGTGGTCGAACATCCACCAAGGGGTCCCCGATTGGAAGAGGGTGCAGGCTGAGCTGAGGGAACCCCCTGCCCCCTGTGCATGAATTTCATGCACTGGGCCACTCGTAGTAACTATGAAGACAGAAGTAAATAACAACATAGCACGAACAAAGAACACATTGGAAGGAATATATAGCAGATTAGAGGAAGCTGAGGATCAAATCAGTGAATTAGAAAATAGGCTAGAAAAAAATCACTCAATCCTAGATGCACAGAAATAATGGAGAGGGCTTGCTTAAGACAAAGATGAACCTGCCACTAAAAAGTTGTATGCCTGGGACAGGATACCCACCATGTTCTGCCCAGTTAGGAATGTATGGCCAGATCACCCTGTAGGGTTGCTGTCCATTGAACCCCTTATTTTTCTGTCCACAACACAATTGAAGTAATCTCCTTGTAAGTTCTTCTAATAAAGTAATGGGTTCTAATCATCCCGATTGTTACTTTTTCACACAGGGCACTTTGGAAGGTAACATAAGTTCTGTAAAACTTTTCTTTGGAATAATTACATTTTAAGAAGATGGAGTCTATTTTCCTACTTATTGTTTGCTTAGTCCCTTTATTTTTGAGTGTTTTTGTTGGTACTGTGAACTGACAGTTACTTCTTTTAGTGATTCTAATAAAAGATCAATAGAGATCATAATTTTTATTTTTATTTTAGAGGAAAAATATTTTTTGAAATTTGAGGTCTTTGTCCCAGATCACACACATCATGATGATAATGTGTAGTTCAAGACTTCAACTGTTCATTCAATTCCATACATATTTGGTTGATTAGCTCCAAATCTGCTTACTGGTAAAGGAGATCAACTGGGGCACCAAGAAGAAGAGGAAAATGCTAGACACCATGCTGAGTGTGCATGTGTGTAATCCTCAGAATAACCTCTCTAGGCAAATACTGTTTCATTCATTTCACAGATGAGGAACTAAAGCTCATCAGCAGTAAATATTTTACTCTAAACCCACTTTTAAATGGCCCTAAAGCAAATTCTGCTTCTGTTATGCCATCCTGAAGCATAGTCTAGCTTGACTATGAGGCAGGGTTGGGAGGTTTGGCGTAGGTGGTTCATGCCCCATGCCTGATGAAGAAATAAGGCCTATCCCTTCCTTTCTGTCACTCTGTGTGACTGGGGCAGCGTGGGGGCGGGGGAAGGCATGAACCCTCCCCATTGTGGGCTGCTGCTCCAATGAGGCGTATGCTCAGAAATGCCAGGTTCAGAACTGGGTGCCACCTTGGATTCCTGCCCAGGTAGTGGGTGGGAAAGGTCCTGAGCCACTGTCTTCCCATCACCATGGCTTTCTCCTGAAGCCATGCAATTATCAGTGCTGGTAGATTTGTTATTTAGGTTGGAGCCAGTCACTTGGTAAAGGGTGTTTGGTGGTTTATTCTTCGTTATTTGACATGCCAATGTCATTCATTTACATAGGACTAACCAGTTCAGTCTTTGAAAACATATATAAAGGGAGGCTTCTTGATATGTAAATTTGTAATAATCTAAACTAATAAAAGCGAAATATTAAAATTAACCGTTTCTCCGAGACAGGGTAAGCCACGCCCACCAGCCAATCAGAGCGGCTGTATGCAAATTAGCCCAGCCAACATGGCGGCCGCCACTCACGGACCTGAGTAAACAGCCCTTTCCATTGCGGCAGCAGCGAAAGTGAAGCTGAGCCCTTCAGCTCAGCT
>PVJC01019975.1:0-29688 GCA_004026665.1 Murina feae
CCAAGCAGGCCGCCAACTCTTTCCCACTCACCATCCCCTGCTGCCTTCCTTTCCCACTCCCCGGTGCCGCCAAGGGGTCTGGGGAGCCGCCAAGGGGTCTAGGGAGCTGCCAAGCAGGACCCCAGCCCCTGCAGCCTTGCTTTCCCGCTCCCCAGTGCCCTGAAAGGGGCCTGGGCAGCCGCCAAGCAGGCCGCTGATCCCCCGCTGCCTCTTTCCCGCTCCCCGATGCCCCTCAAAGGGCCTGGGCCGCCAAGCAGGCCCCCACCTCTTTCCCGCTCCCCAGTGCGCAGCAAAGGGCCTGGGCAGCCGCCAAGCAGGCCGAGACCCCCTGTCACCTCTTTCCCACTCCCTGTCGCGCCGCCTTGCTTTCCCACTCCCCGGTGCCCCGCAAAGGGCCTGAGGAGCCGCCAAGCAGGCCGCCGACCCCCTACCGCCGCTTTCCCACTCATGGGTCCTGGGTCCTGCGCTGTTCTGCCCCGCAGTCGCTCTGTGCACTTGGGAGGTCCCTCAGCCCAGCCTGTGCTCTCTCACAGTCTGGGACCCCTCTGGGGATGTCCACCTGCTGGCATGTCTGACCAGCCTGGGTGAGGGGCTTTAAGGCTGCCCACAGCTCCCATTGACCCAATGTCCCAGAAAGGCTGGCTGGACGCAGGTTTCTGGGGTTTATCTTCTATAATTGATGCTGTTCCTTTAAGGTGCGGCCTAATAAGAAGCTTCAGCTTGCGGCTTCTATAATGACACAATGTCGTTACTCTTAGACTCAGGCCCGGCAGCTAGCTCCCAAGGATTCTATGATTTATACATTGTTGCAAACATGTTTCAAACATGTTTTGCTTTCAGGCAGGAAAAGTGGAGCTGTGGGAAAACAGTTTCACTTTCACTCCTGCTGCAATGGAAGCTGCCGTTTACTCCGTGAGTGGTGGCCGCCATGTTGGCTGGGTTAATTTGCATACAATCGCTCTGATTGGCTGTTGGGTGTCCCGAAGAAACGGTCAATTTCAATATTACGCTTTTATTAGTTAAGATTGAAATACATTTGACATATACAGGGTAGGGTAGGTTTACAGATGTCTGTATGGAAAATGATCCAATAATTAGTAAGTCACCCTGTATAATAAAATCCTAATATGTAAATTGACCGAACTGCAGCACAACCAGCCTCTATGATGCACACTGACCACCAGGGGCAGACCAGTGGCAGCGATCAGGGGGCGGGGCGGGCAAGTAGGCGGTGCCAAGGCCACCAGCCAAGGCAGGTGCCAGCAGGGGCCCCCTATCGCCCCACAGATTGGCCCTGATCACTGGCCAGGCCTAGGGACCCTACCCTATATATTGGAAACAGTCTCTTAGATTTCAAAATTAAAACCTGGCAAGGCTACTTTAATAATGAAAAACAAAACAAAACAGTATAATGCAGTAATGACATGCATGGACTCTAGCTTGCACATTTTGTGGTCAGCCCTGGTTCTGACACTTATAACTGGGTGACAAAGCCAATAACTTAACTTCTTTCTGTTTTGTTTTTCCACCCATAAGATGGGAAAAATGGTACTACTGCCTCAGAAGAATCATGTTATGAACTACTTTTTATAATCAGAGCAAAAAAATATAGCTGCCCATACAACAGCAAGATGCATTTTACCTGTATGAAAAGTAAGGTCACTGGTGCATGCAGCATCCCAAACTGTGAGAGGGATGTCAGACTGTTGGTTTGGGTCCGATCCAGGATCAGGCCTAAACCGGCAGTCAGACATCCTGAGGGCACAGGCTGGGCTGAGGGACCCCCCCAATGAACAAATTTTGTGCACTGGGTCTCTAGTCTATATAATAAAAGCCTAAGCAACCATAATGGCAGAACGACCAGTGGCTGTGATGTGCACTGACACTCAATGCAGAAGCTGCATCCTGGTGGTTAGAGCGCTCCCACATGGGGAGTGCCGCTCAGCCAGAAGCCGAGCTCACAGCTGGCTCCTTGGCAGCACTAAGGAGCAGTGAGCCAAGCAGTAAGAAGCAGCAAGCCAGCGGGTGGTAAGGAGCCAAGGCTCCCAGATTGCAAGAGGGTGCAGGCGGGGCTGAGGGACTTCCCCCGCTAGTGCATGAATTTCGTGCATGGGGCCTGTAGTATAAGAATAAACTGTGTTTTGCATACTCACAACTGCAAACCTATTTTTGCCCTATGCTATGGAGTATTTTATAATTTTCCTTCAAAATACTTAACACAACTCACACTGTTTAGTTAATGAGAGCAGTCTTGTTTTCTTTTGCTAATCTCTGTATTCCCTAGCTCCTAGCAAAAAGCCTGGCCCAAACAACGCACCCAACAATCATTTGTTAAATTCATGAAAAGGGACAGTTCAATCACCAACTAATCAGTATAAGAGAATATCTACCATCTATAAATAAAAATTCTAACTTCTATATAGTCAATCAGTTTAATGAGGGGCCTCAGCAGATTTTTGTGAAATTTTGGCTTTAAAATGTACATTAATCCAGAGTAAATGTTTCCTTTGGTATTATGTATGTCCAACTCAGTAACAAATTTTTATATACTTGAATACATTTCAAATTTCGCATGCTTCTTATACTAGCAGTTTATGAGAATTCTAGTTTCTCCATACATTGCCAATCAGTCTTTCTTTATGATATAAAAGGTCGAGAGACAAGGCAGTCATAATACAGAAATACTTAACCATCAATACCAGCTTCCTTGAGTAGCCAAAGACTAAAATTCATTAATTATGTTACTGTATCTACATTTAATACATGAATGGAAGCAGCCAATTAGGCATTATTCTCCATTTCAGATTCATATACATCTTTTTTTCTGCTGTTGTAAGAGATTCAAAATTTGCTATATTTCCCTCCCAGAGATAAACACTTAATAGTTGGGGTAATTTCCCCAGATTTTTTCCCCTATATAAACAATTTTTGGAATCATACCATACATCTCATCTTGCAAATAACTTTTTGACAGTTAAGTGGTTTTTGAAGACGAACAATTTATATACTATCAATTCATCTCATACATAAAACAAGCAAACACCTTACCCCCACCACCACCTCAAAATTGACTATAAATGTCAGGGGAGGTTGAAAAGGGAAAAAGATACCATGTTAATTTTGAGTTAAAGTTTAATATATAATAATAAGCATTTATTGTTTCATAAGCTGAAACAAGTCTAATTATGCTTGCTCAAAGTAAAATGACCCACACAACTTTTTTGTACGGCTGCTACTTTTCTCATTAATTGTACAACTTTAAATAGTTTTAAAATTTCATTAAAGTCATAAAAATTCAAAGCAATTCTAGTAATATTTTAAGCAAAATAATACTAAAATATATTAGGCAAAAGTAAAAATATATATCAAGGTAGAAGTTTCTTAATTATAGTATTTTATTTTCCCTGAAAACGCCATTTGTTAAGTTTAGAAACCAAGAGAAGTTAGAGATTGTTGAATAAATTCTTTATCCATTCAATTCTTAGCAAAAATGTACTCTCACCTCTTATTTTAACCTATGACCTTATTTTCAAAGTGCATTATTTCAGGCAATAAAAGTTATTTAGATTGTTATTATCACCACTCCTTTATTCCTCTACATCAGGCCCATGCTCTAATCCTCCCATACCTCTAAAAAACATATACTCTTCTTTCCACCACAATATCATAAAAGTAAAACTGGCCGTACTTAGGAGCTCTTAATTTTTCTAAACTGAAAGGCATAGAAAAACAAACATAAAATTTTGCAAGAATTTTTATTTCACCAAACTCTAAAACCATCTAACCATCTTTTATCCTGTGGTTTTCCTGTAGCCTTATAAATTGTTTTGCATTTGGTATTCACTTTTCCAGATAACAAAAAAGACCAAGAAAACAGGCTAAGTCCAAGATTAGATAAAACAAACAAATAAAACACACCTCCAAACTATATTTTAATACACTGTTTATAGTTAGCCACCCTTCTCCATGCTAGCTCAACATCTTCTATCTATCCTTTAGCATACATTTCACACTTGTCATTTCTTGTTTACTATCTGTATCCCCAATATCATTTAAATATCCTCTGCTTCTGACCTATAAACTAAGCACACCAAGTATTTATTAAATGAATACATGCTGTGAAAAGTTATCCACATTCACCTAGTTCTCCAAACTTGAAATCAAGTGCACGCACACCTTTGACTCTTAGTCCCTCAGGCCAATCCATTTACAATTCCTACAAATTTTATTTCGCATATATGTCTTGAGTTCACCAACTATTTTCCAACTCTACTACTACCGTTAAATAACATTACACATAACTGACATAAATGTATCTATCCATATTCCCTAGTGCACTACAAGCTGTATTAGGGCAGGAACAATGTCTTCTTTGCCATCATACTACAATGAAGAATACCGAGCCTATGTTGGGGTTGGGAGACGGGCAGAATATAATTACAGCCTTTGCCAGTGCCTCAATGTTTAGTGGTGAACACTGATCAAAACATAAGTAATTTCATTCTTTAAAAAGATATAATAGCTTCTTGACATATAATTCACACATCATACAATAACTAAGTTCAAGTATACAATTAAAAGAGTTTTAGCATAGTCAGAGATGTATAATCACTACAAAATCACTACAATCAATTTCAGAACATTTTTATCACGCTAAAATGGAATGTTAAACTTATTAGCAGTCACATCCCACTTCCCCTCAACATCTTTACCCTTTGGCAACCATTAATCTATCTTCTATCTCTACAGAACTGCCTATTCTGAACATTTCATATAAATAGGAATCATACAATATGTGGTCTTTTGTGACTGGTCTCCTTCAGTTAGCATGTCTTCAAGATTCATCTATGCTGTACAAGTGTTAGTTCTCTCTCGCTCTCTCTCACCCCCTTCCTTTCTTTTAATCCTCACCGGAGGGGGGAGGGAGAGGGAGGGAGGGAGGGAGGGAGGGAGGGAGGGAGGGGGAGAGAGAGAGAGAGAGAGAGAGAGAGAGAGAGAGAGAGAGAGAGAGAGAGAGAGAGAGAGAACGAACGAACCATGTCTAGGCTGTTTCCCATACACACCCAGCTGGCGATCTAACCCGCAACCTAGGTATGTGCCCTGACTGGGAATTGAACCCCCAACCTTTTGGTGTACAGGATGACGCTCCAACCAATTGAGCCATCCTGCCAGGGCAGTACTTTGTTTCTTTTTATTGGCCAGTAATATTACACTGATTCCAGTAACAATATATACCACATTTTATTCATCCATTCATCAGCTGACAGACAATTGTGTTGTTTGTACTTTCTACCTATTATACACAATGCTTCTATAAACATTAATGTACATGTTTTCAATGCTCATAGATGTATTTCCTATTCACCTAGGAGTAGAATTGCTGGGCTATTATCCTTTTGAGGAACTCAGACTTGTTTAGAAAGTGCATTAATTACTACTAGCATTGTAGGAAGATTTAATTTCCCCAAACCCTAGTCAAGAATTGTTATTATCTGTTGTTTTGATTACAGCCATTCTAGTGCTTGAAGAGTGGTAACGCATTATGGTTTTGATGTGCGCTACCCTGACAGCTAAGTAATTTCATTTTACTGTACACTCCATGTAGGTGGTGTTACCTGTTTTGCTTTAAAACATATCCCCCAGCACTTAACAGTGTATGGCACAGAGCAGGCCTTTAATTCTGTTAAGTATCTTGGGGTAGTGACCACACAATACAATATGCAGATGATGTATTACAGAATTGTACACCAGAAACCTATATAATGTCATTAACCAATGTCACCCCAATAAATTCAATTTAAAAATGAATATCTAAAAACTAGTATGAATTTGGGAGAATTTCTTTGGCAGCTGTGTATGTAATAGGAGTTATTAGCTGTATGTAGCAAGTAAAGGAAAAAATAGAAGATGACCCTGCGATTTTAGTTTATTAAAAGAATGAATTATGATGCCAAAAGTAAGAGGTAGATTATATATAAAGAACAAATGACATAAAAAGAGAATAGTTGAAACTATAAGAATGATATGGAAAAGGAAAAATATACATGTAACAACCTTGAAATAGATTAAAAAAAAAAAAAAAGAGGCATTCAGAGGACAAACAAGGAGGCAGCAGGCTTAATTTGTTAAATTACCTATAAAACTTAACTTAAACATAACTTTCTCAGGAATGACTTTCCTGACATTCTAGATTAAATTCTCCTAATAAAAATTTCATCTCATCACATTCTAACATTTACTAAAATAGTAATTATTTGTTCACATTGCCATTTCCAATAGATTGTACACCACATGCAGGCAAGGACTGGTGCTTTCAGAGATTAGTATAGTGCCAGGCATTCTGTAAATAATTACTTATTTATTTGTTGCATGAATGAGTTAATAACTAATTTAAATAAATAACAGCACCATATATCTGTAATATGCAAAGAAATTGTTTAATATATTCAAAATTTATACAACACAAACTATTAACATATATATGTACTAACAAAGTGAAACATGGGTGACTTAGACAAGAAAGATGACATCATCACATTATGAATATCTACGGTGACTTAGAGATGAAAGATAACATCACATTATGAATGTAACAGATACGTGTCAGCAGAACTATTTTCAGGGTTAGTCTTCTACACTAGATAGATATACTAGATTACTGAAACGTATTTTGTATGAACAAACTTTAAAGCAGCATGTTATTTTGAGCAAAACATGTAAAATTTCTAAAAAGTAATCCTAGCAATACAGTGTCATGAGTGAGCAAAGATGTACATCAGTGATTTTCAACTTTTTTCAACTTACGGCACACATAAACTACTGAAATTCTACAGCACACCAGAAAATGTATTTTTTACTGATCTGACAAAAAAAGTAGGTGTAATTTTGATTTATTCACACTGGAAGGCTACTGTTGTGTTGGCTGTTGTCATTTTTTTTTTTTATTTGCCCCTGACTAGTCAGGTAATGCATGTTTTTAAAATTCTTGTGGCACATCGGCTGAAAATCGCTGATGTGCGTATCATATAATATCTACCAGTAAAAAAAAATTGGAAATACACTATTCATCATCAGACAACTTTGGGATGTACATGTATACTCACACACATATACACAGAGTGAAATCAATATTCATTAACACAGAAATATTTCTTAAAATGTGTAATATAAAAGGCAGGTTATAAAATCAGAAAATTAAGTATAATTATAGCAAATTATGTTAGAGATGGATAAACTGAATTTGCCAAAGTTTTAGATGGGGTTACCTCCAGGCCTGAAAATTTGGATAGCATTTAGTTTCTTTTTTTATATTTCTCTTTGATGCTTTAAATATTTTTCTTAACTTTTTTAGCTAAAAAACATATAGAATAATAAACAAATTTAAAAATAAGTCATGTTTGAAAATAAGATGAAGATGGGAAAGGCAAAAAGGTAGAAGGCATTAAAGGCTTAAGAAGTACTTAAGGCACTTTCAGGTACAACATCTATATTAATGAAAGGGTAATATGCTAATTAGGTAGGATAGACTGGACATCTTCTGGACGTCCTTATGGACAAAGCCGTGATGGCTGCGAGTGCCAAGGCAAGCCGCCATGGCTGGGAGGACCCATCGAAGACCCCTGGCGAATGGGCAGGGCCTCCATCACAGAGCCTCCACAGGGTGGGCAGGGCCTCCTTCTGCTCTGCAATGGAATCCAGCGCCCCAGCAGAGTGGGCAAGGCCTCCCTGTGGGTGGGGATGAATGGCAGAGCCCAGGCCTGGTGGGCAAGGGCCTCCCTGTGGGCAGGGATAAATGGTGGAGCCCAGGCTGGGTGGTCCTGGACTGCGAGAGGGCACAGGCTGGGCTTAAGGAACTACCCCCGCCCTCCCCCCCCCCCCGCAAGTACACAAATTTCATGCACCAGGTATCTAGTAAGATAAATAAAAACACTGAGAAGATCAGAAAATAAAGATATTTTACTGTAAAAAAAATTATGGTTGGAAGAGTTAAAGAGCGATAGCTATTTAGAAAGAAAAAAAACCTTGAATATGAGGCAAAGTGTTTATGCAGATTATTCCATGTACTTGGAAAAGATATAAAAATTGCTGAAAAAGTCATGATTTAATCTTTTTAAGAAAAACTATACAAATTAAGGAAAATAATAGCTCTTAATAAAATACAGTCTTATGATCTGGCAAAAGCAGCATTAAATTCTTTTGTGGGAAATACAACATCCACAAAAAAAATCATGTTCAAATCACAAGCTATAATCTTGAGTTGTTTCATGTAAAATCTAGAAAACACTTAGTTAACATGAAGAAATTCTGAAGCAAACTCAAGCCCAAACAACATAAAAGGAGTTGACTAAAATCCAAGATGGCTTTTCTATGATCATGCTCCAATTAAGAATAAGCTTTTTAGACAATATCACCTAATCAGATAGCCTTTATTAAACCATGATTACCCATGATCTACCTATCAGCCATACTTGTCTCCAAATGACTATCATTTGCAAAATTAAAAGACACACACACACACACACACACACCCCTCAACACTGAAAATATTCAAAAGAATGTTCTGGAGCTAAAGCTCTAATAGAAGACTTCTAGAAATGTTCCAAGCAAAAATATAAATACTGAAATAAGTTTATAGCTATCTAAAATAATTTTGAAGGCAAATAAAAAAAAAAATATATATATATATATACTTCAGTATGTTTAATACAAATATAAAAATATATATATATATATATATATATATATATATATATATATATATACTTCAGTATGTTTAATACAAAGTAAAGATCATTGGTGTGTGTGTGTGTGTGTGTGTGTGTGTGTGTGTGTGTTAACAGTTAATACAAGAAAATACACTTTCCTACATACTTAATTTCTAAGAGGGTATATCAGTTCACATCTCATAAAATTTCTCCTTTGCCCTTTTCAGGTATTCAAGAAAATGACACAACTTTCTACAGCCATATGATTTTTTGTTAAAGAACATGTAAAACAACAACAACAAAAAAGTAATTTCACCGCAAATATGAGTTAATAATAAAGTTAAAGTAATGCTTTTTATTCAGTAAAACTCCCTGCAGAATCTCTCACTCAATGCACATAATGCATTTAAATAGATTACTAAAAAGATGACAGCTGAGGAATGTCTTAATTTCTTTCCATGGTTTCTACCAAATGTCATTTCAGAAATGCCTATATGACACATGATAATGTGGAATGTCTCCACCCATGAAAGAACATTCAAGTCGAGCAAGCACACTGCACACTTAGGACAGTAGCACAGAGCTCAAATTTGTCTTTTTATGGTTACCCAGCACGACACTGAAAAGTTAAACAACCAAAATACTAATAAGGTCAAGAAAATAACTGCAAACAGGGATCCATAGTGAAAATGTTATTTAGAAAAAAAGGTGTGATTAAAATTGTTAGAAAACATAAATTAGTTTCTAATGCCAGTATACTAGGGATTCCTTTTCTAAACAAACACCCAATGATTTGTTTAAAGAAATTAATTTTTAAAATGTCAAACTGAGCAAAATTCTACTTGTACTGGTAATCAGGAATATACTCCATTTCAAAAATAAATCTAAAATCCTGCCAAATTTATATAAGTATTACAAAATTAACTTTTTGGTATACAATTTTTTATTAGAACATTTTAAATGTTTGTTAGCTCTTATATTTATACACATAAACTGTCATCATTTTGTTTTCTATGAACTCAGTTTTTCACAAGATTAGTCTACTTTGCGTTCAAATTTTTAAAATCAACACTTACTTTGCACCTGCTAAAAAATGCAATTACCAAAAGGAATTCTTTAAAAAAAAAAAAATGAATCAAAGCCCCTACTTGAAGGAATTAACTATTGTGCCAGGAGATAAGATATACTAACGAAAGCAGGTAGTGTATATGGGTTTACCTAAAATTTATCTCTTTTCTGCATATAACGGCTAGTTAAACACAATATTGGCAGCCCTCAAAATTTAGGACAGATTCTGATAGTACTTACTATGGCATTTCAATTACCATACAAAGTTCTTGTAAGTGTTGGCTAGCTAAAACAAAAGTAGATGAGAAAAAATTATATATACTTGTGTATTTCATTTCATTCTCTGCTGATTAATGGGAGAAACCTCCAAGTACTAATCATCAACCATAATGACTGGAAGATTTAACAATATGTACTTTCTTCTGCAGACTTAAAAGAAGACATCTAACACAGTGTTAAATTTGGGCTTTTAGAATCCAGCTCTGCCATTTATTATCTTAGTAACTTTGATCAAGAGAAAAGGGATGTTCTGAGAATTAAATGAGATATTGGTTGCAAATGTACCTACCACAGTGTTTCACATATAACAAATCCTCAGCAAATGTTCACCAGCCAATTCTACTTCTCAATGAAAGATTGATACATCATGGCTATTAAATATTTACCCCACCTTAGAATAAACACAAAATGACTGTTGGAGGTTTTCGATCTTTCAAAGATGTTTATCAAAATCCCAATACTCCACCTTTTCAACATAATTGTTGAACTTTCAAAAGAAAAGTGGGGTAAAAATGGCAATTTTTTTCCAGGCAGAAATGCAATGAAAACAGCAACTTTGGGAAGTGTCAATAAGTAACATGTTACAGCAGTAACAAAACAATATTTTATATCCCCTCCCCAAATAATTATATATTAAAAATCATCTAGCTAGATTTTTTTTAAGTACAGGTACTTTGTTATGTGAACAGTGTTTTGTAAAATATGGTAACAAATGGATAATGAGAAAGTTTCTCTACTCCATCTAGTGCTTCGACCTGGCAACCCTAGAAAATGCTCAGTCACAGCTTGCAATCACACTGCAGCTGCAGCACATGAAAGATGGTCTTGGTTGTGACACTTCAAAATCAGACCACAAAACTGCTGTCAGGAAGCACAAAGGCAGTAACGGCAGAGAAGGCATTATAACAGCAACAGTGTGAGCACTGATGCCCTACCAGCACAACCCATATATGGCTAGGGTTGCCCATTTCTTTGTGGGAAGTGAGGGGGCCTCTATGGGGTTAGGAGTTTTGTTTGTTTGTTTAGATAGGGTTTTTAAAAAATGGATTTAGGATGATTTCAATAAAAATTTTTAAGAGTCATCAGATTAAAGTATTATAACTTCCTAATGAGAATATTATGTAGAGAAAATAATTTAAACTGCACGTTCTTTTAATCACATATTTTAACATTATCTATGAGTGATCCAACAGATTATTATTCTAAGATCTTACTATCTCCCACCAAAAAGAAAAAAAAAGGGGGGGGTGAACAATTATAAACTCTATATTCAGTTTTAAATAGATGTCTCATATATACCCATTAAAGGATTGCCTAACAAGAGACTCAATGTCAGCTGCTTCTAGTCTCTTTTCCTTCTGGTTGGAAAACACTTTAAGTAGCCCTATTAGAATACTTTTAAAAAGAGAGTTACATTTCAGATTACAGTCCAGTGAAAACGGATTGGCTGAGAAGATTAAACACTTAAGAAAAGACTGCACAAAAGTATTCCTTTTACTGACAAGACAGGAGTCACATATTTTTACAAAGAAGCTTCAAATGGCTTCTTTAGAAGTTGATAAAATTTGTTTTTTAAGGGCAAAAGTATTTAATACTAACCATACCTGCAAATTTGTATTGAAAAGCATAACTTTAGTATTTTAAAATTATAATCACATTGAACATGGATCTATTTCTGCTTTGTATTCCTCTATAGCAGGGGTCCTCAAACTTTTTAAACAGGGGGTCATTTCACTGTCCCTCAGACCGCTGGAGGGCCAGACTATAGTTTAAAAAAAACTATGAACAAATTCCTATGCACACTGCACCTATCTTATTTTAAGCAGGACAGGCAGCGGCGCAAAAACACCCGCATGTGGCCCGCGGGCTGTAGTTTGAGGATACCTGCTCTATAGGACCTAGTTCAGATCCTTATAAAGAAGGTAGCAAATTAATGATTCAACTGAAAGTTTCCTATTTAAACAAGATTTAAACAAGTTTAGGATTTTTTAATAGGAAAAAGGTCAATATTAAGAAATGTTAAAAAATCTCAAGATAATAAAAAAATCTGTACAAAAGATCTACACAAAGTTATTCATTTCTTTATAAAAATACAAGCTCTTCTAAGTGCAAGAACAATACTCTAACCTGGATGTGAAGATTTTAAAGATTTACCTTATGACATACAAATAAACTATGTGTCCATGATACGAGGCAAAAAATAAAATTCAATAAATTTTCAGTGAGCACCTACTATGTGCCAGCCTCTGGAAATACAAAATGTGGAGACTGGGTCCTCACAGTCATCCAGAAAAGACTAACTTACAAACACTATTTAGTCGATCCCTTCTGGGTGGCAATTGGGTTGAACCTTGAAGAATGAATAGGATTTTGACTGGCAAAGAAGGATAGGGAGGATATTCTAGTGGCAGAAAAATATGACTATACGCATGGAAATAAAAAAGTAAAGAGTAAAAAGTGTAACACAATGGAAATATATCAGGTATAAGTTAAATAATTTAAATCTGAATTTAAGGAGTGACACAAAGTAGTACGTTAAAAGATTGGTCAGATAGCAATATGAATGCTAGACTGGACCAAGGAGAGAAGATATGGGGAAAGCAATAAGCTATTACTATACTCTAGGAATAAAAATAATAAAGGCATAAACTAGGTTGATAGAGAAAATGGCAAGGAAAAGAACTGATGCAGAGGCAAGTGTAAAGACAACTGATTGGATATATGAAGACAAGGAAATGAGGAAAAAATAATTAAAATGTGTAAAACTTTATCTAGATGTCTAAAGCTTCCCAGCAAGAATCTTATGTAGAGAAATTAATTTAAAGGGCACATTCTTTTAATCACATAGTGATTTAATGACATTATTAACAGAAACTGGCATCAATGAGAAGAGCAAACTTGGTGAAGAAAAGTTTCATTTCAGGTTGAAGTGATAAAAGTGGATTATAAAATTAAATTACAATGATAAATATCCATAGTTGAATAAGATTCTTTGAAGAAATAACTAAGGAAAATATAAAGTACAGTACTCGTTATTCTATGGCAAAAGGATGGACCTCTACTTACTATATTATAACCTAAAGATATATTTTTACATAGAAAAGCACAATGTATTGAGTAATAAATGAATACTTCATCATCAGTAGAAAAATGGAAACGAGGGATTGGAGAACTGGAGAAATATGAAAAATGGAAACTGACTTAGAAGCCGCTGGCATAGAGGAAGTAGATAAGATTTTAAGGTAAAAAACAAAAGACTACACTAAAAGCTATTGGAAGAAATCTCAGTCCTGCCTTTTATGTACGCCAATATTAGTAAGAATTGGCAATAAAACATTCTATAGAAAACTCTAATTTTCTCTCTTAAAATCTTTATAAAGTAAACTGAAGTATAAATTACATGAGTAAAACTACCAGCTAGCTATGAAATTAGAGCTGATTACCGCCCACTGTAGAAATGAAAATATATTCTAGACCTCAGTTCTAGAAAATCATATGTTTATACCATTAGTTCTATAGTTTTCTAGCGAGGGGGAAAGGGCTATTCTAGAGACCAAGATAGCAAATTTGACAAGAAACACCGCCTTTTTTCCCTACAGGCATGACATACCATACTTCTTTCTTTTTTAAATTGATTTTAGAGCAGGAGGAAGTGGTATAGAGAGGGAGATTAAGAGAGAGGCAGAGAGAGAGACATGGATCAGTTGCCTCCCGTACTCCTGGGGATGGACCCCAGAACCCAGGTATGTGCCTGACAGGGATTGAACCCATGACTTAAGGTGCAGGGGAGGAAGCTCCAACCAACTAAGCCACACTGGCTAGGGCTGCATGGTATATTTCTAAACAGAAAGAATAGCCAAAAACTGATTATCTTGTGTGACTTCTAATGAGAGCACGTTTCACCAAGTAAAGAAACTTTTAAATACAATCTGCTTATATTAAAAAATGGAGGCAAAATATTACATTAAGAAGTGTATTTACATGTTGTGATATCCCTAAAACTTTTCTCCTAATAGTGAAATTTAGGACATTTGATCAGAACCAGAAAAGTAAATGAATATTCCAAAACACTAACCAATAATTAATCTAGTAAAAACATTTTAAGTATTCTATGATCTTCCTAGAAGCTAAATAAAAAAACTATTCAAGGACTATTAAACAAACCAGTGGGTCAACTTAAGGTTTTGTAATTTAAGTATTTAGAACAAGCAGCATTCAAGAGATCTCTTAAAAGCTTAACATTTTCTTGTAATTCTTTTATTTAAATGATGAGTTTTATTTATCACCTTTCACTATCTGCAATCTGCTATCCTGAATTCCCCAGGCAAACTCCTTGCGCTCACAATCACAATGGGGGAAAAGGTAGAAGAGTTAATAAAGGAGGAATGAGAGTGAAGAAAAGGTAATAAAAATATTAATGCTTGATATTTTAAAGACCTTGGCTTCACTGATTTAAGCAATGTGCAGATAAATTAACACAAAAAATGTTATGCAAATGATTATGTATAAACTTGGAAACTTCTGCTTAACCACTTGTCAGCAAAAACAAAATAGCCAATAAAGACTAAACCTATATAATGCCAAACTAACCACTGAATTCAGTTATTAGGGAAGACACCGATAAATCTCATAATTCTTGCACCATGTCCAAATTGAAAGGAAAAAAAAAAACTTTAAGAAGCCTGTTACATGTTTTTCTCTGCCTACCTAAGCCAATAATATTAAAAAATTTCCTTCACAAATTGGATTCCTCCACAACAGTAATAACTTTACATTTCTATTCGACAATTTTAATGAAACATATTGATGTAAACCATTATCCAACAGTATACTGACCTCAGGCATACAATAACTGTCTTTCAGAATCAATTTCATATTAAAATGTGTAAATCACACTTGAAAGAAATGTGAAAAGATTCATTTCATATAATAATTACCATTAAGATTCATTCTTAATGCCAAACTTACTTTCACTCTCAACACCTTGTTTTTAGAACTTAGAATTATATTATGCCTTAAAATAAACTTCAGCCAAATAATATATTACAGACTCTGAATTAGTGAACTAAAGATTTAAAAATCTTGGTATATTTTTACGGGGTGCCACATTCTGAATTCCAGATTTGTCCTGTATTTTGTCAGTCATTTATAACTTTGTAAACACAAGCTATAAGCCAAGTTTGATATTAGAGTTCAATTAAACTTAAAGCAACGGTCATTCGTCAAACAGGAAGAAGTAAAAGGAAAAATGCCACCACACACCTCTCTGAAAAAGGGCAGCAAGGTAATAGACATAAAATATAAAGTCTTAACTTTCAACCTCCCAAACAAGTTTTTGTTACAGTTTTCATTGGAATAAAGCTACAATCGTCCACATATAACCAAGGCAACTCTGAGGCACTGGACAACTCTTTCCAATGTAAGGGCGAGCTTTACTGCAAAGTCGTTTTCTAGTAACTCCGGGGTTGCCCACTGAGACCATGGAAAGAGTCCATGCCTTGTCACCTATTGCCATGACTGAAAATTGTTCTTTCTCGTGCAGAACTCTCCGAGGTTTGTGTTGCTTTTGGCCTGTTAAAGGCAAAGGAGCATTATCTCTGGATTGCCAATAGTTTCTCCTTATTTGGCTAACATTGAGAGATCCCAATCAGACCACTATAAAACTTTAACATGCACAAAGCATCCATTTTGAGAAAAGTCTGTGACCAGCTTCCCACCTCCACACACACACACACACACACACACACACACACACACACACGAACAAATAAGTAAATAAATAAATAAAATCAGGGCCTGGTGGCTGGCTGTGAAAAGAGTGCCCCGTGTTTATTCCCCTCTTTCGAAACCCCAGCGCACACCCGGGACCTGGGGCTCCAGGATCTGACACCGCAGCGAACTCTTCATTCAACAACACTCCCGGGTCCGGGGCGCCCGGCGTGCCCTGTCCGCGCTCCCGCTCCCGTCCCCGCTCCGGTCCCCGTCCCCGTCCCCGTCCCCGTCCCCTCCCTCCCAGCTGGTGCAGATCGGCTAATTACACCCCGTTTTCCCCTCCCCGGTGACCAAGAGCAATAAAGCACAAAACAGGAAATCGTCCACGCAGGGCTCTAGGCTTAGGGCTCTTGATCACTATCATCATCATCACCGTCGTCGTCATCATCTGTAATCAGGTCCACAAACGATGACAAAGCCAATGCGGCCCCCCGCCCCCCGAAACGCCAAAGACGTCCGACCCACCCGGCGCCCCGAATGCCCCTTGGCTGGTCCTTTCCCGCAGCATCGCCCGTCCTTCCCAGCAGGTCGCTGACATCGGGCCCCAGGCACCAGCACGCTGCACCCTCCCCTCCCGGCCTCGACCCCAAACCCCAGAAACACGCCCGCGCGGGGCCCGGGGGCCCCCCGGCCGACCGCACTCCCCTGTCCCCTCCGCCCCGGAAGCCGGCCGGCTCCCACTCCACCGCCGACCGGTCAGAAGGGGCCTCCCGCCCGGCGCCCTCCCGCCGCCCGTCCGCTCCCTTCCCCTCCCTCCCTGCCTCCGTCCCTCCTTCCACGGCGGGCAGCCAGCCCCGGCCTCCGGAGGCCCGGAGCGGAGGGGAGGCCCGGCCCCGGCGGGAGGGCGAGGAGGGCCCGCAGGGGTCGGAGAAGGGGAGGCGGGGCCCCCGCACAGACCTGGTGCAGGGCAGTGAGTCCGTCCACATTGGCGTAATTGATGTCGGCGCCGCGATGCAGCAGCTTGAGGACCTCGTCCGTGTCGCCGCTGGAACAAGCAGCCAGGAAGACGGCGCCATCGTCGAACTTCACCTTGGTCTTCTGGCGCTTCACCACGGGAGGCTCGAGGTCCGTCTCGGAGCCGATCCAGCGCTTCAGCTGCTCGTTCCGCTTCTGCTTCGCGTCCGCCATCTTCATCCCCTCTCCTGCCGCCGGGTCTTCTTATCGGGAGGAGGAAGGGGGAGGCGGCGAGGGGAGCGAGGGGAGGCAGGGGGTGTGTGGCCGCCTCTGAGAGAGCGGGCCGGAGGCGGGCGGGGAGCCGGGAGGCGACGCTCTCGAGACTTCCAGTATCCCACAGAGCACTGGGGCGGCGCGCCCGGCCGAGCGGACCTCCCTTTCTAGCCGCGCAGCCCTCCCGCCCCCGGCCGGCCGCCCGCCCGTCACAGGCTGCCCGAGGAGCGTAACTTCGCGAGATCCGGGCAGGGAGGCGCCCGCGGTCAGGGCGCATGCGCACCAGCGCGCGCCCGCCCCAGGAAGAGAGCGCCGCGGCGAACCGGCGGGGGCGGCGGCGGCCACCGGAGGGAAGCGGGTGTGGTTCGGCCGCCCGGGCTGCGGGGGCTGGGGCCGACCTGGAAGGGCGGGGACGGGGCAGGAAGGTTGGCCCGCCGTGCTGAGGGTTCCTGAGGTTCCGGAGGCCAGCCGGCGGGCTGTCGGGGCGGCGCTCTCGGGGCAGTTTTGCTTCCTGGGCTGTCGCTGCTCTGCCGAGCCGTTTGCTCCGGGCGGATATTCCTGTTGGCTGCGTTGTTTGAATGGAGTGGGGGGCGGGCGGGGGGGAGTTAAGAGGTTGTGAGTTCAGTGCTTGTCATTTCCCTGAGGGACGCGGGCGAACTTGGACTTGTCGGGATTGATGAGAACTTCCTCAAAGTGGGGTCTGGGGGGCCAGGGGCGTGGGTGGTCCGGGCGCCCGAGCTCAGCGAGGTGACGCCTGGTGACAAGGGTTGACCTGCGGCAACTGCGCTGGCTTCGCGCCAGCCTCCGCTGTAGGAACGTCTTTCCTCTTTCCCTGGTGTGTGTGTATTATACTTTATTTTGTTTTTGTTTTTCTCTTACACGTATTTTGGGTCCTTTCTTCCCTTTCCTTCAAGGCTTTAAGCCTTTCGTCCTACCCAGGAGCTTAGCTCAGCTGTGCTCCTCGTCCTGACCTTTTAAGGCAGTGCTTCTCAACCTTCCTGATGCCGCGGCGACCCTGTCATGCAGTTGCTCCTGTTGTGGTGACCCCCCCAAGCGTAGAGTTGTTTTCGTTGCTACTTCATACCTGTAATGTTGCTACTGCCGTGAACCGTAAGGTAAATATCTGACGCGCAGCATGTGTTTAGGCGACCCCCCAGGGATTTTCTGTTTCTGCTCCATCGCTTTCTAAGGATGAGTAAAGACCCACCTGCTTCTGGAGTTAACAAGGAATGTTAATAGTGCACAGTTAATTCAACCGGTATTTATTAAATACATATTATGAGCATTGTTCTAGGCACTATTGATACAATCACGATAGTGACATTTAAACCACCTTTTGAGGTCACGTGTTAAAAAAAAGGTGTAACTTAACACACAAAAGACTTTGTAACTGACTTTATGATACACTACACACGATTTGCAACAAACACTAATGTCTTCCATATTTTAAATTTTTTCTATTGCAGTTGACATTCACTATTAGTTTCAGGTGTAAAGCACAGTGGTTAGACCTTTGTATATGAAGTGATCCCCTACGATAAGTCTAGTACCCACCTGGCACCATACGTAGTCATTACAATGTTATTACCTACCTATGCTGTACTTTATATCCGAAGGATGATAATCAAGGGTAACTACCAATTTGTACTTCTTAATCCCTTCACCTTAACCTATTTTTTAAATATATATATATATATTTTACTGATTTTTTACAGAGAGGAAGGGAGAGGGATAGAGAGTTAGAAATATCGATGAGAGAGAAACATTGATCAGCTGCCGCCTGCACACTCCCCACTGGGGATGTGCCCGCAACCAAGGTACGTGCCCTTGACCGGAATCGAACCTAGGACTCTTCAGTCCGCGAGCTGATCTCTATCCACTAAGCTGAACCAGCTAGGGCTCACCTTAATCTTCTTCCTGTCTCCTCCACCCCCTTATGCTACTGTCTTTTGAGCTATTTGCAATCTCCACCAATTGATATTCTAAACACTCCATTATTTGTATCTATTTTTCAGTGTATAGAGGCAAAACAAGAAACACTTGACCACTTTACCATTGACTGGAACTTTAGGGGCCATCTATTCTGAGAGATTCTTACTCAGCAACAGGATCAGGATTTCTTCAACAAATTTTATGCACCTGGGCTGTGTCAAGCATTGTTCTAGATGTGGCAGATTCAGCAGTGAGCAATTAAGCTTTTCTTATTCTCCAGTAAACTACATCGAAGCCTATCCTGGTGAGAAACAAAATAATTGAGTAAAATGTGACTAAGAAACCACCTGCCTATTAGACTGAATTTTCTGAACTGCAATTACTGAACATTTTCCCTGAAATGTTATAGAAATAGATAATGGGTGTAACATGCATAAAAATGCATCAATGGTAATATCAGACTTTTGAATATGATGGTGTTAGGTGATGAATTCTATTAGTACTAAAATACAAAAGTTCCTATTCACTTAAAAGACTCTAGACTACATCTCTTGGGATGAAAGATAGGAATTTGAGGATTGCCTTGTCAGCTACTTTTTCTATCTAGAAAAACTGACAGTTTAGCCTTACTCTTTTCCAAGACTGTTATGTTCTATTTGGTAGCTCTTAAAAGTGCTCTGGGTTATGGATTGGAATCTCAAGTTTTCATTTGAGCAAGAGTTTGGTGGGAATTATGCTATTTCTATTAAAGCACTCCAGGATATAAAATTAATAAAACACCATAATAGCTCATTAATAAAACATAAATAGTTAAGTATCAGTTCCCAAAGGCTACCTGTCAAAAATCCACCTGGGCTGTTAATGTTTGCAAATTTCACTGAGTTTAGCTTTTCTTCCCCAGGTCACTTCCTAGTTCTAGGTTCATCTAATTGAAAGTGCCCTTTTTTCTCCCCCCCTTTGGTGGTACTCTTAAATTGCTACCTGCTTGGGTTTTTTAGGGAGAATTTTTAAAATGTTATTATTGAACTAACAATACTGAAGGCCTACATTTTTTCCCCCCAGAACAGGCAAAACATTTAAAAAAGAACACTAAGTTGCTCATCAGGTGTGGCTCAGTGGTTGAGTGTTGACCTATGAATCAGGAGGTCAAAGTTCGATTCCTGGTTAGGGCACATGCCTGGGTTTTGTTTAGGGCTCAATCCCCAATGATGAAACATCTCTCACTATTGGTGTTTCTAGCTCTCCCTTCCTCTGAAATAAAACAAAAAAAGACAGTGGTTCATATTACCTTAATAGCTGAGCGAACTTAAAATTTAATCAGCCAGGGCTGGTGTGTGTCGGTGGCTAAAGCGTTGGTCCCGGGTTCAATTCCCAGTCAGGGCACGTGCCCAGGTTGTGGGCTCGATCCCCAGTAGGGGGCGTGCAGGAGGCAGCTGATCAGTGATTCTCATCATTGATATTTCTATCTCTCCCTCTCTTCTCTGAAATCAATAAAAACATATTTAAAAAAATTAACCATTACTCATTTCAAAAAAGGAGATACTGTATCCTTCATAAGTAAAAAACATTTCCAGTTGACATAAAGAAGACCTTAAACACAAATGCAATGAAAACAAAATGTTAGTTTAGTTAGGTAGTTTATCAAAGGTCTGAGCCCAAGTATGGCTCTCAATTTTAAAAAAAAATTGATTTCAGAGAGGAAGAGAGAGGGTGAAAGAAATAGAAACATCAATGATGAGAGAGAATCATTGATTGGCTGCTTCCTGCATACTCCCACTGAGGATTGAGCCCACTACCCAAGCATGTGTCCTGACCAGGAATCAAACCATGACCTCCTGCTTCATAGGTTGACCCTCAACCGCTGAGTACCACAGGCTAGGCTCAATTTGTTGTTAAAAAAAAAAAAGATTGGTAACAATTAGACACATTAGTCTCAATCTAATATTTTTCTACTTATTTTTTTAAAAATATATTTTATTGATTTTTTTACAGAGAGGAAGGGAGAGGAGTAGAGAGTTAGAAACATCGATGAGAGAGAAACATCGATCAGCTGCCTCCTGCACACCTCCTCCTGGGGATGTGCCCGCAACCAAGGTACATGCCCTTGACCGGAATCGAACCTGGGACACTTCAGTCCACAGACTGGTGCTCTATCCACTGAGCCAAACCAGTTAGGGCTTTTCTACTTATTATAATCAGGAAGATTAAAGGATATTGAAAGAAGAATAGTTTTTTTGCTGAGTGGCTTTACTGGTATTTTAATGTTCCATCCATCTAAAATTATCTCATGTAGGTCAGGGGAACAAGAGCCAAAATGCGGAGGAGGAGGACTAGGCCACCCATCCCTCCTGAACTGGTGGAGTGTCTAGATTTCCAGTCAGATAATAAAACAGATCAACACTTTAAAAAAATAATAAAAAATAAAATGACCTCATGTACCACCAGTCTACATGTCCCACACTGTAAGAAACACTGGCTGTCTTTAATTACCATGTGTAATAATTATAATTAATGTAGTGAAGGTTACAGGAACGGCCTTTGTGGCACACCCAGCTGGAGATATCAAGGGAGACTATTGAAAGGCCAGTTTACATGAAAGTACCTATGAGCTCTGGAGAAAAGACAGAGGAAACTGAACAATTCATAGTCATCTTCCATAGAAACTGAAATGATGGGGACATTAAAGGCTGCTGCAACATCTGGAGGGAGAGTATAGGTGCATGAGCTCCATCTGAAATACTAGCACCCAGTAGAGAGATTCACTCAAATGCCCTTCAGCTCAAATACTAGGAAAAACTTCTAAATTCCTCCAGAGACCAGAGGACAAAATGGGACAGAGTGAGATACTAGTGAGGATAACAGACACAACATCAATGGCAATGGCTATGTTCAGTTTTGGCAGATGGAAATAATATCAGCTTCATGTGGTTGTTTTAAGGTTAGATGAATAATGTAGATGAGGAAGAAAAAAATTGAGATCTTGTTTGCTTTCTTGTATTTGCCTCTTTTCCTTCCTTCATTTAAGCTGATAGCAACTCTGCTTCCTGTCTCAGGGGATGTTTGTGGCAGAGAAGAAAGCAGAAGTTGTTTCAAAACACATTTCCTCCTAGCTTGAAATGGCCACCCCCAAATTTCTACTTAATGAGTTTAGAGCTAGTAGTCTGGTTGGAAGTAGTGTACCAGTGGCTAGGAATTTATTGAAACTATATTTGTATAGAATTATAAATCAACTAGAGAGCTGTGCATGAAATTCGTGCACGAGTAGGGTCCCTAGACCTGGTCAGTGATCAGGGCTGATCAGGTTCCCCATCTCCCCACCTCCCGGCCTCCTCCTTCCCTCATCACCTGCTAGCTGCCACCACATGGTTCCCCCTGCCTCCTTGCCTCCCCACCTCCCTGCCTCCTCCTTCCCTCGCTCCCTTAGCAATACACTGCTGCTGCTGCTGGTCACCCGCCATGTTCCACGCCTCCCCCTGATGGTCAGTGCACAGCATAGCGAGCAATCAAATGCCCATTCTCCCAGTCGAACTCCCAAGGGGACACTTTGCATATTAGCCTTTTATATTATAGAATGCAAATAGGAACGTTTTATAAATTTGCTTTCATTCCACTTTAAAAAATGTTAATTCATAATATAATTTTATTTAAGGTAGAGAAGAAAGTTCTCCCAATTTATCCTCGTGTACTGCCATGGAAAAGAAGGATTTCACTGAGAATAAAAAGTGATGCCTAGACTAAAAGGATGAGAAAAAACTTGGTGAGTCCCTAGAGCAGTGGGAATTTACCTCCTGATCCCTGGAGTTGTCTCTAGAATGTGACAGGATCTCAGACTGAATGGCTAGGCCTGAGACTCCCACTAGGGAGCCTTACTAACCAAACATAGCTATGCCACAAACTTGTCTGATGCCATGATCTTGCTGTTTATGTCCCCCCCCCCCCCAAAAAAAAAAAAAACTCATATGTTGAAATCTTATTATTATTTAGGGCCTTTGAGAGGTGATTAAGTCATATTGCCCTTCCAAAGAGGCCCCAGAGAGCTCTCTGACTCCTTCCACCAGGAGAGAACACAGTGAAAAGACCACCATCTATGAACCAGGGAGTGAGCACTCACCAGACACAGAGTCTGCCAGTGACCTGATCCTAAGAATTAGCAGCCTCCAGGACTATGAGAATTAAATGTTTGTTGTTTATAAACTGCCCAATTTATGGTATATTTTGTTATAGCAGTCTGAATGGACTAAATAGAACGTAACAGTTTGGTAAACATGAGCTCGATAAGTCAGTACACATTGATTGACACCTATTATTTGTCAGTCAATCTAGGTTTTGGAGATAAAGGAATGACTAAAATGAATGATGTGCCTACCTTCCACACGCTTACATTCTAGTAGGAAGGGACAGGAAATGAACACATTTGAAATGAATAAGTAAATTCAGATATTTAAGTGTAGTGAAAAAAATTAGTAGGACAAGAGAGAAAGCAAAAGACAATGTCTAACATTACTGTCAGTTAAGGGGATGTGAAGAGGAATTACTGTAATTAGTTAATCAGTAAAGTTCTGAGCTGAGGGGGTATCCAGGTTTTGTGGTACCTGACTTTCATATGGTTTGGAATTCCTCTTTAAGAAAAAAAAAGATAATAACATTGCAAATAAATATAGAGCCTTGGAAGGGATTCGTTCAAATGAAGTTGCATAGTAAATCTGCCCTTGGCTGGGACTTGAATGTCAGGAGTACACCTGAAGAGGCCATCCAGACTAGGATAAATATTCCAGCATTAACTAGTGTGCAGACATGACTGACGATCACAGTAGCACTATGTAGTGTATCTCAGCAACTTGTCACATCCCTGGTGGTGGTGAAATACCTCCAAGAATGACTGATACAGAGTTCTCTACTAGCCAGGTGTGAAGGTTGAAATTAAGCTCTAAATTTATAGAAAATTCGGAAAGAAGAGGAGTCTTTAAGGGTAACTCATTCCCAATACGTATGTAAAGTATGTAAAGAGCTTTGCGTGTGTAGTTGATACGTAGGTCATTTTCTGTTGGTGCTATAAGATACTACTACACACAGAACACCTTATAACAATATCCAGTTCTGTAGATCAGAAGTCCAGATGGGCTCAGCTAGGTTCTGTGCTCGGTGTCACACAGCAGAGCTGGGCTCTTACCTGGAGGCTCATTGGAGTTCATTCAAGTTGCAGTTGCAGGACTGAGATCCCCATTTCCTTGTTGGTGGTAAACTGTGAGTCCCTCCCAACACCTAGGGGCCTCTTGTACACATGGCCTCCTCCTCCTCCAAAGCCGTTTCTCATGCTTTGCTTCCTCTCTGACTTTTCCTTCCGTCACCGATTTGAAAGAGGTGTCTGTTTTTAAGAGTTGCTGAGATTAGATAATCTCCCTATTTTAAAGTCAATTGACTATGTAAGAGAGCCTAGTAATAGGTACTATACCATATTTATAGGTTCCAGGGGTTAAAGCAGGGATGTCTCTGAGGGACTGCTTTAGAAATCCTGCCTGACACAGGCTCAATTAATAATAGTTCCTTACCATGCTACATCTCAATGAACAGTCTGTGATCACCCACTATAATCCTAGAACTAAGTAAAATAAAAAGGAATGAGATATTGTGTTTTAGCTTAATGAGTTTATACTTTAGTGGAGGAAGGTGATACTGAAATACAATGATAAGAGTTAATATTTATACAGGTGAAGCCATGTATACTTTTGTAGCACAGAAGAGTATACCTCAGGGGAGGTGCTGAGGGGAAGGGCAGACAGGTGTAGCCTGTTTTGGAAATCTTAGAGAAGGTAATGATACATGAACTCATCCTCAAGGAAGAGTAGGAATTGGCTGGGTGCCAGTAATGATGTGTATGTGTGTGAGGGGAAGAGGGAGTGGGAATTTTATATGTATAAAGGCAGAAAGAGGGACAGTTAAATACTATTAGAGCACAAAACATCAAGAAATCATAGTGGTATAAAGATGGGGAATTAGAGAGTAGCCTTACCATGGAAAATATTATATACAAAGGGACATACATTTTCATTGCTACTTCATAACTGTACTGTTGCTACTGTTATGAATCGTAATGTAAACATCTGATATGCAGGATGGTCTCAGGCGACCCCTGTGAAAGTCATAAACGAAGAATTTAAATCCTACTTAATGAGGCTTACGTAAAATATGGCCTATCTAATTTTTTAAAAATATATTTTATTGATTTTTACAGAGAGGAAGGGAGAGGGATAAAGCATCAGAAACATCGATGAGAGAGAAACATTGATCAGCTGCCTCCTGAACACCCCCTACTGGGGATGTGCCTGCAACCAAGGTACATGCCCTTGACCAGAATCGAACCTGGGACCCTTCAGTCCGCAGGCCGGCACTCCATCCACTGAGCCAAACCGGTTAGGGCTGGCCTATCTAATTTTAAACAAAAATTCCCAAAGACTGAAAAGTCATCAGTTCAATGACAAGCCACCAAAACCCTCATATATTTAGACCAGACAGGAAATGCCTTTCCTTTCTATTTGGGAGACTAGTTTGAATGGCAGCTGGAGTTGTAGAGTCAAACTAATGGGATGACATGAGGACTATGCATCCAGCTACGTCCTTCTTTTGCTCGTTTGTCCATTCTGATTGCATGTAGGAGCATTAGGCGTGTCCTATTGGGTTGTCCCCATTTGTACTTAAGTCAAATGGTTTGGATCAACTACAAGACCTCACAGTTCCTTGGAGCTTACAGAGAAAATGTATTTCTACCCCAGCCTCATAACTTAAAGATACAAATAAATGAAGACTTGGAACACCACTATAAGACAATGGACATATGTGGTTAGAAATTAATACTAAAAACTGGAAGAAAATTATATATAAAATAGTATGTAGATAACAAGTTAACTTCTAAGTGAAATATACACCTATACACATACATGCATCTGTTTTTTAATTTGTTAAATTTCACCTGGTGGCATGCTTTCCTCCTTCTATTAATAGTAATGCAAAGGTTTTCCTGGAAGGCAAGGGGCATTATTTATTTCATGGCACAGAGTCTTGGAATTTTCTATCGAGGTTCCCTAACTAAGCGTAGATACTTGAGCTAGTCAGGATGTTAGATTGCAAATAACAGACTAAGACTGCCTATTTGTAGCAGTTTTCTATTGTGTGTAACACATCTCAACAAATTTGGTAGCTTAAATGCTACAGATTTTAAAATCAGAGTTTCTGTGGTCAAGAGCCTGGCTCTGTCTTCTGCTTAGGGTTTGAAGCTGAAATCTAGATACTGCCAGCCTCAGCCTCAACTGAGTCTTGGGGTTCTTTTCTAAGATCACTGACTGTTGGCAGCATTCAATTCTCTGCAGTAGTAGAACTGAGGTCCCAATGTTCTTGCTGGCTGTCAGCTGGAGGCTGCTCTCAGCTCGTAGCTGCTGCCCTCAGGTCCTCGCCATGAGATCTCCTCACAACACATCTCCCTCCAGGTAGGGCCCAGTCCCCCTTTTCCTATTAACCCAGACCCACTCAGGATAACCTCCTTCAAATAGGCTACATTTTATTTTATCTTTTTAATGTATATTTTTATTATTTCAAAGAGAGGAAGGGAGAGGGAGAGAGAGATAGAAACATCAATGATGAGAAAGAATCATCAATAGGCTGCCTCCTGCATGCCCCATACTGGAGGATCAAGCCTGCAACCTGGGCATGTGCCCTGATTGGGAATCAAACTGTGACTTCCTGGTTCATAGGTCAATGCTCAACCACTGAGACACTCCAGCTGGGCCACTTTAAAAGTTAAAATTAAAAAATACCTTTAAACTACATTAAACTATACATAACATAATATTTACCATTATAACCATTTAAAGCAAGTATGTCAAACTTGTAGCCCACAGGCTGCATGTCTCGATTATTTGGCCCATGTTAGCCTTTGAGTTTGATATGCTTCATTTAAAGTGTACAGTTAGTGGCATTCACTACATTCACATTGCTATGCAATCATCGCCACCATCTATCCACAGAACATTTTTCATCTTGAAAGACAAACTCTGAGATCGTGACTAGGTAATTCAGTTTGTTGGAGTGTTGCCCTGATATGCCAAGGTTTTGGGTTAGGTCCCAGTCAGAGCACATAGAAGAATCAACCAATGAATGCATAAGCAAGTGAAATAACAACAATCGATAATCTGCTATTGTCCTTCCTCCTTCTCTCTCTCACAAAAAAAAAAAGAAGAAGAAGAAGAAGAAGAAGAAGAAGAAGAAGAAGAAGAAGAAGAAGAAGAAGAAGAAGAGGAAAGAAAGAAAAAGAATAATAAGTTTTAAAAAAAGAAAGAAAAATTGAAACTCTGTACCCATTAAAAAATAACTCCATCCCCTGGGAACCACACTCTATTTTCTGTTTGTATGAATTTGACTACTTTAAGTACCCCCTATGAGATGAATGTTAGTTATACTTGATTATTGGGGAAAGTGAATATGGATTGGATTTTAAATTGATATTAAGGAATTTTTTGTTGTTTGTGTTCCAAGATATGGTAATAATGTGATTATAGATTCTGTCTTAATTTAGAGTGATGCATCTATAAAGTCTCATGATTTTTACAACTTTGTTTCAAATTGTCATCAAAATGAAAAATACAAACAACACATAAGTAGATAAAGTAAATTGGCAAGATGTTAACAATTTCTGAATCTTCAAGTACTTATTATACTATTTTTTTTGTTTAAAAATTTTCATAAAATGTTGAGAGAAAAAGAGATCCTACTGTGGTTTGCAGGGTTTGTTTGCTTTTTCAGTCCCAGGGGCATTTGGAAATGAGGCTGGGGGCATTTATGGTTATCAATATGACTGGGAAGCATTTCTGTGATTTATTGGGGAGGGAGGTGGCAGGAATGCTAAGTAAATTGTAATATGAGGCCCTAACCGGTTTGGCTCAGTGAATAGAGCGTCAGCCTGCGGACTCAAGAGTCTCAGGTTCGATTCCAGTCAAGGGAATGTACCTTGGTTGTGGGCACATCCCCAATAGGGAGTGTGCAGGAGGCAGCTGATCAATGTTTCTCTTTCATCAATGTTTCTAGCTCTCTATCCCTCTCTCTTCCTCTCTGTAAAAAATCAATAAATATATTTTTTAAAAATTGTAATATGAGGAAATTATCCTCACAACAATGAATTATGCTTCTCAAAATACCAATACCTCACAGTCATATCAATTGACGCAGAAAAAGCATTTCACAAAATCCAACACCCTTTCTTGATAAAAACTCTCAGCAAGCTGGGAATAGAAGGATCATACCTCAACATAAAAGCCATATATGACAAACCCACAGCCAACATCATACATACTCAATGGGCAAAAACTAAAATCATTTCCCCTAATAACAGGAACAAGACAGGGATGCTCATTCTCACCACTCCTATTTGACACAGTACTGGAAGTACTAGCCATTGCGATCAGACAAGAAGAAGAAATAAAAGGCATCCAAATTGGAAAAGAAGTAAAACTGTCCTTATTTGCAGATAACATGATACTTTACATAGAAACCCTAAAGACTCCATCAAAAAATTATTAGACTTAATAAATGAATTCGAGAATGTAGCAGGATACAAATTTAACACCAAGAAATCTATGGCATTTCTATACACCAATAATGAACTTACAGAAAGAATAAAAAAGCAATCCCATTTACCATGCACCAAAAAAATTAAGATACCTAGGAATAAAGTTAACTAAGGAGGTAAAAGACCTATACATGGAAAACTACAGGACACTGAAAAAAGAGATAGAGAAAGATATAAATAGATGGAAGAACATACCATGTTCATGGATTGGTAGAATCAACATCATCAAAATGTCCATACTACCCAAAGCAATCCGTAGATTCAGTGCACTCCCCATTAAAATATTAACGGCATATTTCACACACCTAAAACAAACTTTCCACAAATTCATATGGAATAAAAAAGACTCTGCATAGCTGCAGCAATCCTGAGAAAGAAGAACAAAGTAGGTGAGATCTCAATACCAGATATCAAGCTGTATTACAAAGCCACTGATCTCAAAACAGTTTGGTACTGGCATAAGAACAGACATAGATCAATGGAATAGAATAGAGAAACCTGAAATCGACCCAAACCACTATGCTCAATTAATATTTGACAAAGGAGGCAAGAACATACAACGGAGTCAAGACAGTCTTCAATAAATGATGTTAGAAAATTGGATAGATACATGCAAAAAAATGAAACTAGACCACCAACTCACACCATACACAAAAATAAACTCAAAATGGATAAAGGACTTAAACGTATGACGGAAAACCATAAAAATACTAGAGGAATCCACAAGCCGCAAAATCTCAGATGTATGCCAAAGCAATTTCTTCATTGATATAGCTCCTAGGTGCTGGAAACTGATTGTTTTTATGCTGGAAACTGATTGTTTTTAACCTACTTTGGTTGCTCTGAAAGGTCAGAGCTATGCACTCATTGTTTAAGTTGAAACATTGTTAATTATAGCAAATCTCTACCTGTTAATTACATGTAAAATTCTTCCTTGGAATTTCCTGCCCAAGGATATTGTTGTTTTCTCAGAGACTCAATAAAAGGCTGGTGAGACTCAGGCATCAGTGGGCAATCTACCCTGGTAGAGGAAAGATGCCACGCCTGGTCCCCCAGTTTCCAAATTGATTCTCTTCCAGTCTCTCTCTCTTCATTTTGTGTGTGGCCTCCTTCAGAACTCGAACCCTGAATAGGAACCCTGAACCACGC
>PVJC01019976.1:0-29656 GCA_004026665.1 Murina feae
GATGGGCAGTAGGCAAGCTTGGGAGGCAGGCCACACCCAGCCCTGGTCACAGCTCAAAAAGAGAACAACATGCAGGAGAGGGCAAGAGTCTGAGAGATCAACATAGAGGGGGTGCCTGCTCCAAGCCTTGACGGTGTGCCTGGTGGCAGGTTCCCAGCAGGTAGACACACACAGGAGGACTGCTCCGAGCCTCAGATGCGGCTGGGGGCAGGTCCCCAGTGGTGACACACACACACATACACACACACACACACACAAAAGGCACCTGGCAGACTGGGGCCATCATAGGACATCCACTGAGGGGTCCCAGACTGTGAGAGGGCACAGGCCGGGCTGAGGGACTCCCTGCACCCCGAGTGCACAAATTTTTGTGCACCGGGCCCCTAGTCTAATATAATAAAAGAGTAATATGCAAATTGACCATTACCCAAGACACCTAAGCCACACCCACCAGCCAATCAGAGCAGCTGTATGCAAATTAACCCAGCCAAGATGGAGGCCAGCAGCTACTGAGCTAGAGAAAACCAGAGGCTTCTGTTGCAACTGCCTGCCTAGGCTGGCTGAGCCTCTGATCACGGCCACGCCTACCAGCCAATCAGAGTGGCTGTATGAAAATTAACCCAGCCAAGATGGAGGCTGGCAGGACGGCTCTGCACTGGGAGCCTCCGCGGCCAGCATAGCTGTGCCAGGTGTGTCAGCTCAGTGGGGAGCGGAGTCCAGACTGGGGCCTCCTCAAGGCGTCCAGGAGTGCCTGTCCTGGGTCCACTGCCTGGCTCTGCCCTTGGGGGCCTCCCTGGGGCATGCGGGAGCATAGGGGCCTCTGTGGGGTGTGCAGGAGCAGCCGTCCTGGGTCTGCTGCCTGGCTCTGCCCCAGGGGCCTCCTCGGGGGCGTGTAGGAGCACCGTCCAGGGCTCGCTACCTTCATCCACCCCCTAGGGGCCTCCACAGGGCGTGTGGGAGTGTCTGCTGCACAGTGCAGAGAATCCGAAGCCAGTCCACTGCCTGGCTCCACCCTGGGTGTGTTTGCTCAGCAGCAGGGCCCCAATGAGGGATCCTGCACCAGTGTCCGTCCCTGGCTCGCCACCCAGCTCTGAGCCAGGTGTGTCCCCTCAGCAGTGGGGGCCCACCAGGCGTGTGCGATCGTGGGCCCTCCAGTGGGAAACATCCAGGCCTGCACTCACCAGCCCTCCCACCCCCCAGTGCACGAACCCTGAAGGGGCTGTGGGCAGCCTGAAAATGGCCCTCAGACCCTCACCCAGGCTGGTCAGGCATGCCAGCAGGTGGACATCCCCCCCCAAGGTGTCCCAGACTGCAAGAGGGCACAGGCCGGGCTGAGGGATCCCCTCCCCCCGAGTGCACAAATTTTTGTGCACCGGGCCCCTAGTCTTTTCATAATTCACTTTAATGGGATCAATCTCTTAAATATTTTCTAATATTTGGTATCTCTCTGTGATTTCTCAACTGTGGTTTTATTGAACCAGGAGAATCTGTACACATAATTTCTGCACTATGCCTTTGGAGCTACTTCTAAGGAAAACAAGTGCTTACAGGTAAATTAAAAAGTAACTGGTACAGCTCTTCTCTCTGTATTGAACTAGTTGCCCACGTCCTTTCCAAAGCTTTGATATATTTTAAAACTTTCTCTGTGTTCCTTGAAGTAAATAAAAACGCAATCTTCAGAAAGAAAATTAGGTCATTGGCTTGCCCTTTTCTTGATTCCCCATCAGATTGAATTGAGATAGGATACTGGCAAGAGCAGCAGGATAAATTACCATTTGTGAAGTGTGGCCCATTTGTGGCCCAAAAGGGATTATTTTGACAGTCTTTTCTAACCATCCAAGCAATGTTTCCAATAAAAAAGTTTTATTAGGTATTGTCACAGATGTAAATGTTTCATAAAGATATCACTTCAGTTATAAATCATGTACTTGAATTCATACTAAAGTCACCTCATTAAATACCAAGGAAAACAATGTCTTTCACATAAATCCTGGTCTCAAGTGACTTAACAAAAAGGAGCAAAGAACAAAAAAAACAAAACTCAAGCCCCAGACATCTAAGGCTGAACTTGGGGAGACTGACAGGAATAAAAAATTTCCTTTATCTGTTTCTTTCATCTTACAAGATCATATATTCCAAGATTTTAATTATCTTCCTACTTCTATCAGATTCTCCCGAGGTAATAGAACTGGAGAAATAATTCAGATTCTAACTTTAAAAGACGCTCTGATTTATTGAGGTAAGATTTGTATGGAGTCAAATCCTTTTTCATGTAAAGTTCTGTGAGTTTCAAAAAACAGATAGTCATGTCACTACCACCACAATAAAGATACAAAACATTTCTATCACTCCAAAAAGCCCCATGTCATTTTGTAGCCCTCTCTTGCCCCCAGGCTCCTGGCAACCACTGACCTGTTTCTGTCCCTACAATTTTGCCTTTTCCAGAATGTCAGATAAACATAACCACACAACACATAGCCTTTGGCAGACTATTTACTTGTAAAATTAATATTATTTTTCAGGTAATAAAGATTAATACATGTTCATTATAAAAAAGAATATATTTAAGTAAGAAACAAGGAGATATAAAAATGCTTCCCAGAGATAAACACTGTTAATATTTTGATGGGTTTCCTTACAGTCTTTTTCCTATAGATGCATATGGACTCCCAGGTACAGGAACAAAATATACAAAATTAGAATCCTACTGTATACAGGATTGTCTTTATTTTGTATTTTGTTACTTAATATTGTGAGCATTTTCTTAAATATTAACTGCCTTGAGGATTGGAGGCAAGAGCCACATCAACAGGTTCAGGGATGGATGAGAAATAGAAGCAGAGTCATCATGACCCAGACAAACCAGCTCCAAAGCTGCTTTTGCAGGCTCTGTGCGTTCTGCATTGGTTTCCTGGGCTGCTGAGTCCCATTAGTTTTCATCAAAACCTCTTTCTTGTTGCTGATTGCTGTTTCTCAGACGAAAACACCCCCCCCCCATTCTTCTGAGGACCCGACAGCAGCCTGTGTTCCTCTCTGGCAGAGAATGTACCATACCACATTAGAATTAATTCATTAACTTTGTCCATCTCCCCTACTCAACTGAGAACCCCTTGTCTCATTCTTCTCATTCCACCCCCCATGCTTGTGTCATGTTACTCAGCCAAGAGTAGATACTTGCTAAGAATGTAATGAACAAACTAATGAATGAACAAATGAACACAGCAAGATGAAAACTGTCCTTCACTGGACTGGTTGCTGCCACTAATTTTTTCACCCTTCTGCTTTATGCTCAGAAGAAGGGGAGGGGAATCCCTTTTGGGGCATTATTTTTGGTGGCCAACACAGAAGGGGTGGATTTTGCTTTCAAATGCCTTGGCACTTCTGACTCACAGCTACACAGCCTGGCAGGAGAGCCAACAAACCGCTTGTCACATTGCTATGTCATGCCTCATGTGTTGCCAAAGTTGTATTGTCAAGGAGATGTAACATGCAGAAAATGGACCAGGCAGGAAGGAAGAAAGAGGCAGTATGCTCAGAGTTGCTGTTGATGGGCATAGAGACCTGTGAGTGATTGATTTGTGCTTCTCGGTGGCCAGACCAGCTCTTGCTTGCCCTGCCTGCCCTTTTAGGGGTGGGGAGAGAATTGCAAGAGTCTGTGTTTAAGAGCCAAGGTGAGGTGAAAAGAGAGGGTGAGGGAAGACAGAAGTCAGAGTTGAGAGTGTTCTAATTTCCCCCTTTATTTTTCACATGAAATAATACTAATACTAATAATAGTTGCCGCTTATTGAGTGCCTATTATGGGCCAGGGACAATGTTAAGACCTTCACATGCATTGACTCATTGAATCCTTACAACAACCCTCTGAGATAAGCACTGTTATTATCACTCTTTTATAGGGAAGTAAGAAATTGAGGCTCAGAGAGGTCCAATGAATGTCTAAGATCACACAGCTACTCAGTATAGTGCCTGGGCTACAATGAACACTCTATCAATGGTAGCGGTTATGGATATTATCATTATTAATTATAAGAAATAGCTGATGCCATAGTTGCAGAGAGTCAAAGCAGGCTCTGAGATACAGACTCCTGTAGGCCTTCTTGGAGTTTTCAGAGGCCTGCTCTATGGGCAGGAAGTCCTCTGACTTCTCTTTCTGACTCTTCAAAAATTTGGAAGGTGGCTCCTTGGGTGGTGGGAAAAATGATGCCATGCTTGTGTTTGGCTCCTTCTTGGTTCCCACAAATGCCCTTAAACTTTTCCATTTTCTGAGCGCTTTTGTGAAACAGCTATGATGTGGTTGACAGTATTTGTAGTCAGAGCCAAGTCAAGCCTGCCTCTGGAGGAAAGCTGGAAGCCTTTAAGGGTCTTCTCAGGGCTCACGTAGCCCACAGGCCCCTTCTCAGTGTCACTCAAGTCCGAGGCTTTCCCATCAGGCAGCTGCTGAGCACAGTGCCCTCATTGATCCCTGCGCTGTTTCCCTGGGTGGGGAAACCAACACCGTATTGACAAGGCTGGGGCCTTTCCCCAGGGAGGCCTTTGCTGGAGCCCCTGATCTCCCTGTGTTGCTCTTCGTGGTTCAGGGACTGCTGTGGACAGCTCAAGATGATTTCCCTTTTGGTGTTTCTTGCAGCTTCCCTCCCCCCCCCCCCCGGACCCAGGAGAAACTTTGAAACCTAAAATGTTATCCACGTGCCAGGAATCCACACAGCCTCCTTGTGAGGGGTAAATGAGCACCATATGCGGTTTATATAAAAACTAGGGTCCTGGTGCACAAAAATTTGTGCACTCAGGGGGGTCCCTCAGCCCAGCCTGTGCCCTCTCACAGTATTGGACCCCTCAGGGGATGTCCACCTGCTGGTGTGCCTGGCCAGCCTGGGTGAGGGGCTGATGGCTGTTTTCAGGCTGGCCAAGCCCCCCAGTGGGAACCCTCACCCCATGGGAGTGTGGCCAGCCTGGGTGAGGGGCTGAAGGCCGTTTTCAGGCTGCCCACAGTCCCTTCAGGGTTCAGGTCCTACTGGGGTGCCTGGCCAGCCTAGGTGAGGGGCTTAGGGCCATTTTCAGGCTGCCCATAGCTCCCATTGACCCAACGTCCCAGCAAGGCTGGCTGGAATCAGGTTTCTGGGGTTTATTTATCTTCTATAATTGAAACTTTGTTGCCTTGAGCGGAGGCCTACTCAAGCAATGAAGCCTCCTGTTTGCTTCAGCTCTGTGGCTTCTATAATTGAAACATTGTTGCCTTGAGCAGAGGCCCAGCCGGCCTAGGCAGGCAGTTTCAACTCCATTGTTGGTGCTGTGGAAGCCTCTTCTTTGCTCTAGCTCTGTGGCTGCCGGCTGCCATATTGACTGGGTTAATTTGCATACAGCTGCTCTGATTGGCTGGCGGGCGTGGCTTGGCTGGTGGGCATGGCTTAGGGGTCTCCAAGTGATGGTTAATTTGCATATTACTATTTTATTAGATTAGACTAGGGGCCTAGTGCATGAATTCATGCACCTTGAAAGGAGCTGTGGGCCGCAAGGCTGTGGTGGACATATGGGCAAATGTCGGCCTATCCTCTGTGCTGACTAGCCCCTCCCACCATGGCCCCTCCCCATCCCGTCTTCCTGCAGCCCTGCTCCTGGCACTGCAGCTCCCATGCGCTGACTGTGCCGGTCCCACTGACTGTGTGGAGCGATTGGGGCTGGTGCCAGAAGCGGGTATAAGCAGGGCTGGCACCATCAGTAGGTGTGAGTGGTGGCTGCTGCCCTGATCTCCCCTCTGAGCAGGGGGAGATGGAGAAGCCTTCAGAGGTAATTGGGGCCAGTAGCCACCACTTGCACCTGCTGACAGCACCAAGAGATCAGGACTGGTGCCAGGTGCTGGCAGAGGTGTGAGTGGTGGCTCTGGCGCCTGCTGTGGGTGCGAGCAGAACTATCATTGGCAGTGGATGCGAGAGGCAGCTGCTGGCCCCAATCGCCCCTCTGGAGCAGGGGAAGGTGGAGAAACCCTGAGGGGCGACTGAGGTTGGCAGCCAGTGCTTGCACCCGCTGATGGCACCGAGCAATTGGGGCGGGTACCAGGCACTGACAGTGGATGCGAACAGCAGCTCGGTACTGGCAGTGGGTGCAAGCGGGGTTGGTGCCGGCAGCATGTGCAAACACCAGGTGGGACGGCAGCACATTTGAGCAAAGAATTTTTAGTAACTACCAGAGGTTCGCCCCATGACAGTGACTGGGGCCCCACCTTGGTCTGCCACCCCCACTCACCTGCTCCACCATCCCGCTGTGGCCAATGCTTGCCATGTTCTGCACTCTGCTGCTTACTCTGCACACCCCCTGGTGGTTAGCACATGTCATAGCGACCAGTTTTTCAGTTGTTCTGCCATTCGGTCTATTTGCATTTTAGCCTTTTATTATATAGGATAAATGGCTTCTCCCCATGAAGCACCTGGGCCTGAATCACTGGCTAACCCCCATTTTATCTTAGCAGCTGGAGCAGTGGCCCTCTAGATGAAGATGTGTATGTAGAAAGCACTTTGCCTTGAAAAAGCCCCCAAAAGTTTGTTTGTATGAGCTGCATGTCCTAGGGGGGCAAGTGGTAGGCAGACCAGTGGCCGCCTGTGGGACCAAAGGAAGAAGATAAGAGAAGAAGACAATCAGGTAGTGCTGTACAATGGCCTTCTGCTTCTGCAAGCAGATTTTTCAGAAGGGTTCCCCTCATCCTCATGACCCCCTGTAATATTATGAGCACTAGGAATGGGGGAGAGAGATCTCTCTCTCTCTTTCTCTCTCTCTCTCTCTCTCTCTCTCTCTCTCTCTCTCTCTCTCTTTCTCTCTCTCTCTTCAAACACCACACCACAGGGCTTGGCTTAGGCAATTGGTGCTCATTCATTAATTTATTAAGCAATTATTGAGCACCTACCACATATACATCTTGACATTGCACAAAGTCCAGACCCAACCATTTGCTCTCTTACTGATGATCTAACAGGACACTGAGTCAAAACTAAAAGTTTGGATGTGAAGCAGGCTGAAATTCAACAGCCTGGGAAGCTAGTGAGTGAAGGCATTAGTTGCTACATTCCAGTGGGGTTTCATTCATTCAACAAACAATTCATGAGTGTCTGTTATGGGCCAGACACTGTGATAGGCATTAGGGTTATCAGAAGGAAGAGTCCCAACTCCGATAGAAGACAATTTCAGATAACAGGAAGTAACATTTATTGAGTACTATGTGTGCCAACAACTATGCTGAGTACTTTTTGTGCCTTATCTTTTTGAATCCTTGTTCCAGACCTGTATGAATGGGTAAACTGAAGTTCAGAGATTTACTAACTTGTACAAGGTCACTTAGCCAAAAAATGGCAAAAATAAGCTTGAAAAATCAAATGATCCCAAAGGCCTGAGGCTGTGTTCTTTGCGCACCCACTGTCTACTGCAAGGGTCAGTCAAGTGCAGCCTGTAGTACAAATCTGGCCCACTGCCTGGTTTTATATTGCTGGAGAGCTAGAATGACTTTTATTTATTTAGTAGAGGCCTGGTGCATGAAATTCGTGCACTGGGGGGGGGTGTCTCTCAGCCTGGCCTGCCCCTTCTCACAGTCCAGCATCCCTCAGGGAATGTCCTACTGATGGCTTAGGCCCGCTCCCCACAGGGAGCAGGCCTAATACTGCAGTCTGGCCTCCCTCTGCAGGAGGCGACTGGCTGATCAGGGGAAGGTGACACCTCTATCACACCTCTGCTGCTGTCACTGCTGGCCATGAGGCTGCCTGAGCCTTGGCCATCACAGCCACTGTGGCTTGCCCTGAGCCTAGCCTGGCCCTCATTGCCTGAACCTCGGGCCCTCGCAGTGGCAGCAGCTATTGGCAGCTTGTTGGAGCCCTGGGCCAGCCCTGGGCAAGCAGCAGTGGCCATCGGCAGCTTGCTGGAGCCCTGGGCCAGCCCTGGGCAAGCAGCAGCGGCCATCACCACAAGCTTCCCCATGCTTAACCAATCGGGTGCACTCATCTGGTGATGGGCAGACCATGTCTTCCAGTTTTCTCCTGGCTGCAGGGGAGGGTGTAGATCTCCCTATGGCCCTGGGTCACTGGGCCTGGCTGCTAGAGGAAATTCCCTACATTGGTTGCCCAGACACCTGAAGACCTCCACTGATTCCTGACCCTCACCTGAGGGGTGTTGAGGGGCAATGGAGGTGGCCTGGGAGTTTGAGGAGCTGCAGGAAGGAGCTGCCTTTCTCAGAACCCCAACCTGCAGTGCTGGAGGCCAAGGTGGGGCATGGTCAGGCTGGAAGCTCTTAGCCGTGGAGCTTGTACTATCCCTTACCTGCCTTCACTGCTGGGCTTTCCCTCACCCTCACCTGCCTTCGCTGCTGTGCTTTCCCTTGCTTATCTGCCTTCGCTGCCAGTGCAGTGGTTTCCTGGCAGAGCGGCTCTGCTGCTACTTGTCCAGAAGGAACCTGTGGTCCTTCTGGGCAAGTAGCAGCAGCCATCAGGAGCACTCACAGCTGTCGCTGCCATGTGGGGAGTACAGACTGCCCTCCACCGGGCCGGGCCTCCCCTGCCCCTGTCTCCAACTCTGCAAGTCTCCACCCACCTGCTCCTGCTGTGCATGCAGCTGCTGATTGGCCCTTACATGACTGCATCCCAAACAATTTGCATATTACCCTATTATTAGATTTATTTATTTATAATTATTTTTACTGATTTCAGAGGAAAGGAGAGGGAAAGATGATGATGAGAGTATCATTGATTGACTCCTTCTGCAGGCCCCACACTGGAGATTAAGCCCACAACCTGGGCATGTGCCCTGACCGGGAATCGAATTATGACCTCCTGGTTCATAGGTTGATGCTCAACCACTGAGCCACGCTGGCCGAGCTAAGAATGACTTTTAGATTTTTAAATGGTTTTAAAAACCAAAAGAAGAAAATTTCACAACATGAAGATTATATGGAATTCAAATTTCAGTATCCATCAATAAAATTTTATTGAGATACAGCCACATCTATACCCATTCATTTACTTATGGTCTAAGGCTTTCCCACTGCAACAGCAAAGTTGAGGAATCTTGACAGAGGCTGTTTGGCCAGCAAAGTCAAAAATGCTATCTATATCTTTGCAGGAAGAGTTTGCAGTGTCCATGGCCACATAGTTCACTGGCAGAAAAGGAAGCAGGTTTCAACCCATATCTGAACTCAGGTGGTTTCAGGACCTCGGTCCTCTGATCTCAGCCTCTTCTACAACAACTCAGGCAGATCTCCAGGGAGGCTCGAATGAGCATTTCAATGATGGCTGCCTTTGAATTCTTTCAGCACTTCTTTCAAGAGCCTCTGAGGACTGAGCTGTTTAGGGTAGTATTAGGTTTTCCCCAATGTTTAGATAAAAATGTAGACAACAGATCTTGGGTTATTTGTGAACAAAACCCTGTCCTGTTGGTCTTTGCTGAGAGATGCCAAATTATCTCAGGCTCCACTGGGAACTGCCTGTGGGGGCCTTATATGGGCATAATCTCCCAACCCGGGCCTGTCTCCTTTTCTGCGGTATGGTCACATCCACTTTTAAGGTTATGTGTGAACATTTCTGGTCTTTCCATTTGCTCGAGATGTGGGGAATTTAGCTTCTGCTGCTTTTGAAGGAAACATGACTGCTGTCAACTTCTGCACATGTCTTATTTGTACACAAAAGAGGTCAGTTGCCTTCCTTCTGACATTCATCTCTATTAACAATTTTCTGTAGGTGCAGGGGAGAATTTTGGAAATGCTGGAGTGGGGGAAATGTAGCTTCAGTACTCTGTCCCACCTCACCCCCCTGGGATTAGTGTGTTTGAAAAGATATTGACAAAGCAAACATTTAAAGTATGACTACAGGCAACGGGTTCTGTGTGAGGTATTCCAGGTGTGTTATGTTACTCAGATCTCACAGTGCTCTTCTATTCAACAGATATTTATTGCTGTTTACTAAATGCCATATCTGTGCTATGCCAGGGCAACAACAATGGATGAGATAGATAGTCCCTGTCCTCATGGAGCTAACCCTCTTGTGGGAGAGGCAGGCAATAGACAAAGAAATATTTAGAAACCAGGACAGATTATGATGAGTGGTGCAAAACTAAAATCAATACACCAAAACTGAGTAATGGGGTGACCTATCCAAGACTAGGGAGCCAGGGAAAGCCTCTCAGAAGAGGACAAATTAAAGATGAGACCTGAATGATAAGAAGGAGCTGGCTGAGGGACTCTCAGTGTTTGGACTGGAAGTCTTGGTGTTTAAGAGTTTGTTTAAGAAAGTTAATGAAAGAGCTAAGACAGTGCCCAGCTCGTGTGGTTGAGCATTGACCTGTGAATCAGGAGGCCACAATTCAATTCCTGGTCAGGACACATGCCTGGGTTGTGGGCTAGATCCCCAGTGTGGGGTGTGCAGGAGACAGTTGATCTAAGATTCTCATCATTGATGTTTCTCTCTCCCTCTCTCTTCCTCTCTGAAATCAATAAAAATATTTAAAAAGAGCTATGCCAGTGACTCAGTTGACTGGTGTCTCACACTAAGGAATACAAAGCTACTGATGGTTATGTTCTAGCTAGGACCTTTAACCTGGAGCCCCAACTAGGCTAACCCTGGACAATACAGCTCCGGTTCAAAAGAGAATCTTTAGGCAAGTAAGGTGCCCCACTATTGGACATCTAAGTCCACATATTTATGGCGCTCTTTCCATGAGCCTAGCACTGTCTAGGCTCTGGGGATCTAGAAAAGAATCAGAAATCAAGGAGCCCACACTCTAGTGGAGAAAATATCATATAATTAGGTAAATGAATCCACAGTGTGATAAGTACAACAGACTATGTGCAAGATCTTAAGGTAGCACAAAAGAGGGGGCACTTAACACATTTGGGAGGGCCAGGGAACAGGCCAAAGAGATGGAATTTTGAAGGGCTACAAGGGCCTTATAAAAACAAGGAACACCAGTGAGAAAGGCCCAGAGGCATGAAGCCATATGGAGAATATGGCCTTTGGAGAATTAGAAGTCATTATGTTATAAATTTTTGAGCCTGGAGTACAAGATAGAGAGTAGTGAAGATTGAGGTTGGAGATTTCAGCAGGGCAGGTCATAGGAGGGCTTTGTTGAATAAGTGTTGTGGATTTGAACTGCACTAAAGGTATGTAAAAACAAGAAACAGATCTCCCCATTGATTTGCCTTGATAATGCCCCTCTTGTTATCTAATCCCATGAATTTAGACTCGATTTTCTAAGAAGCTATGGTATTTCAAAGAAACTGCCTGATCCTTTTCTAGACAAATTTCATGCTTTTGGAAGTAACTTCCCTCCCTCCCCCCACAAGTACTTTATACTTTTCTTATAACTTTTCAAAGCATCTACCATATGTTATTTCTCCCAAGTGAGAGATTATTATCCCTTTATTTGGGGGAGCTGAAATGAAGTCATCTGTCCTCTGGAGTGACAGCTGCAAGCAGAGATGTGCTCTCCAGGGCAGCAAGCCTGCCATCTGAGCATCTTCTCTGTGAGTGTCTGTCTCCAATCAGCCGCCCATTGCTGCTTTCCCTTTTTCCCTTGCTTCCCATTATGTAAGATCATTTTTTTACAGAGATGAGCTCTGGGCTCGCTCTGAATATTTTAGGTGTCAAACATCCTGTTTTTCTCTCAGCAATGTGACCTCGCCAATGACCCGCTGCATTGCAGAATGACATCATGGGATTAAACTCAGAATGGTTGAAGAGAAGTGATTATGGGAGCCTAGGGACCTCTGCTTGTCTTTTTACCTTTCAGCAAGTTGTTGGAAGATGTTGAACAAGAAGTCTGCAAATGAGTATTCGCTTTGCAGAGAGCAGGGGTCATAACCTATGGCCTATGGACTAAATTCTGCCTACAGAGCAAATCCGATTTGAGCTGTTTTTGTAAATAAAGTTTTATTGGCACTCAGCAACACTCATCAGTTTGCATATTGTCTATGGCTGCTTTCACACTGCAAAAGCAGAGTTGATCCTATGTCACAGAGCCCATATGGTCCACAAAACTGAAAATATCTACTATCTGGCCCTTACAGAAACATTTTGCTGAGCCCTGCACCGAAGCCTTCATCCTTCCCCTTAGGAAGAGAGCATGTGAATTTAGTGGTGTGCCCCATTCCCTTCCTCTCCTCCCAAAACATATGGCACAACAAAAAGTAGAGATTGAGTTTTAACAAGCATATCAGAGTTTTCATATTTATTCAATGACATCAATACTTTTACATTTATTAAATGTGTTGCCCTTCCAAGAAGTTCCCTTGGGACATTGCACACTTATTCCGATACTGCTGCCAGTGTGCTGGACATCTTTGGGGCTGCTCTTCAGAGCCAAGTTATTTGACACCTGAGAAAATTCCCTTCACCTTCTTTTTGGAACCAAAGTAGTGCAGCCTTGTCAGAACATGTGCCTAGTGGCCATGCAAAAATGTTGGCCAATTTCAAAAATTTTCAATCTAACCACCACTCAGGCTATCCCAAGAAATTGGTTGCAGGTTCTGAAGATAGTTCCCTAAAAAGCGCTTTGAATGTGATTTCTTCAGATAAAAGAGGTTTGCTTCACCCAAGGAATTAGGAGTCAAGATTATATTTTGGAAACACCTTTTGGAATGTGGGTGGGTGTTTTCAGCATTTGGGCCATTTGATTTATCACAAAATAAAACACTCGGTGTGTGGCTTTCTCCTCCTTATTCAGAGACTGTTTTCATATTCCAAACGCCTTTACCATCTGTCCCACATTTCCCCAGCTCTTTATAGCCGCTGGCAGTGGGTTTTGCTGTGGCTTGCTGCATTGTACCCATTTAGCTAAAAACAGAATGGACTAAGGGATGAGGGAACCCGTTGCTCAGTTCCCTTTCTCACAGCCAAGTCTGAATGGGAAAGAGTCTCCTAGGAGCTGGGATGTGGTATACTGTGGGTGGGCCAGGGATTGCTAGGAGAACATAGAGGCAGTGGACATGTCAACTTTTGGTAGCCACTCTTGTCTACGAACTGCTGTGTGTTCTGCATTGCTGTGGTAAGAGGGGGTCTGGAGTTTGGTGGTTTCTGAAAACCATGAAATGCCTACTTATTGTTCCATATTTCTGCTTTTTCATTTTCCTTAAACTCCTTCTGCAATGGGAATATTGTTTGGCCAGCCCTGAAGCAAAAAGATAACCAGTTAAGCAAGTTGCTTTTTTTTTTGGTCCTTTATTACTTTTTCCCCCCACAAGAGCGACTGGCTCCCACACAAAATGTCTACATTTCATGAGCTCACAGTTGCTTCACTGATTTCTGCTCTGCCAGAGCCTCAGATGCAGGCCTCTGGGGGAGTTACTCATATCATGTTTATATTTGCACTAGAGGCCCGGTGCACAGACTCGTGCACCAGTGGGGTCCCTCAGCCTGGCCTAGGGAATAGAGCCAAAACCGACTCTCCAACATCCCCTGAGGGTCCTGGATTGCGAGAGGGCTCAAGCCTCTAGTATGCATATAAGATCTTTGGTTAATCTCTTCCCACCCTCCTCCTTCCCCCTTCCCTCTGAGATTCATCAGTCTGCTCCATGTTTCCATACCTGTGATTTCCGCTCTTGCGTTGAGCATCTGTTCCCTGGTGGTCAGTGCACATCATAGCTGCTGGTCAGACAGCTGAATGGTTGGACGGTCGGACGGTCACTTAGGCTTTTATGTATATAGATTTCTTATTGAAATAGCTTTGCTTGTGTGATGGGGTATGATTAGGTGGATTACTAAGAATCAAGGAGGATTATGACTGGAGCCACAAGTGTACATTTATCACCAGTGCTCCCAGATTGGCATCCCATCATAGCTCTGGGAGCTGAGGAGCTGCTTTCCAATCAAACCTTAGTTAAGTTGGTGGGGAGAGGGGTAGTTTCGCTTGGAAGGTGCTTTTGCTTTTCTTAGATTACCTTGCTCCAGGAACCAGAATTTAAATCTGAGCTGTTATCTAGAGCCCTGGGTGGGAGACTGGTCCTGGTCTTGGTATTCTGGAGCCAGGTCTTTTGTGTCATGGGTCCCTTAATGCTAGGCATGCCATATGTATTTGTACTACACGTTTTTTTATTAACAAGTATGTTCTTCACACATATGGTGATCTGGTCCCACTGGACACTTTTGAGGGTAAAAATTATGTCTTCTATTGTTTGAGCAGTACCACACAGGGTCTCCTTGATCAGAGGATACATCAGGCTCTGATTTGTCTGCAACAATGTGTGAAGTAGCAAGTAAATAGGACTTTAGGGCATTTGGTTTTATATTTTAAGCTTATTGTCTATTCTGGTAGTACTTAGTAATCAAGTGGCCTTCGGGTGGGAATCCTCTAAAGGTCGAATCCCACAGGACTTCCATCAATCAGGCAGCATTTGAAGGAACTTGTATTTTGTTCACAAAATGTCTGGCATAAGAAGTCTGGTCCTTGGGAGATGTCCAACTGGCATGGCTCTCCACCAAAGCGAGAAGTGGAGGAGGGGCTTTTTGCAAGAGAGTTCTTTAGTTTGCCATTTAAAAAAAAGAAAAGAAAAGAAAGCAGCTTCGGAAATGTTTGCTGGAAAGCTGAGAACCTTGATTTTGATGTTGAGCAAGAAAGAAATTATGTTGCCAAGAGCACTATTGAGGTTCAGTTCTTAGTATTCATAGGAGTTAAGAACTTGATTTAGTAGGTTGGACACGTTCCTGTGGACAGAGCTTATGGAGTTGGAATGATGGCTTTCTGTTCTTGCTATTGGTAGTATGGGGGAAGGGATATGTAGGGTAGGGGAAAGAGCAAGGAAGTAAGAGGGTTGAAGACAGAAGCAGGGCAGTGATGGAATGCAGGAATATTAGTTAGTATGCCTTTTCACTGTCCTTTTGAACAGTCTTCTGAGATTGTTCAGAAGAGCCATTAGACATTGGGGAGGCTCCGTCCTTCCCTGGGTCTCATCACTAGCCAATGGTATACTTGTTTTCAAGTTTACCAGGCCTTATCTGTCACTGATTTAACCAGTCTTCAGCACCCATTAACAGTTCTGAGAAGCCACCCTCTGCCACACTTTCCTTCAGCCCTGGGAGTTATTTTTTTCTTCTTTCCATTTTTCCTTCAAGTGTTTGCTCCATTTGGAAAATTTAAAGAAGAATCTTCCCTGGTGTTCTCCTTTCCTGAGTACCAGAAGCAATTCATACTGGGAGCATGTAGGCCCTGGCCTTAGGCATCCGCTGATGGTCTATCTTAGGCCCCAACTGAGGCTTCACAGGCTCTTCATTTATTGTATTGTTTCTACCTAAAGACTGCTGCCTCTCCTCTGAGGGTTGCATCTGGTTGACTTATTGACTGAATCATTCATTCATTGGTTCATTCACACAATTCATCCAACATGTATTCATCCAACTTTCATCCTGCCATATGCCAAGCTTTAATCTAGGTGCCATGTTATAATGTGGGGCAAAACCAGACAAGTTCTTTGTTCCCATTGAGCATATATTATTGCTAGGAAAGAGAGATAATAAACAGACCCAAAACCCACATGAGCAAGGAAAATATCCAAGAATAGCAAGTGTAACACAAAGAATGAAAGTAGGGTGATGTAATGGAGTGACTAGGTGGCTTATCTCAGATAGTGTGGACAGCATCCATGAGGAGATGACTTCTAACCTGAGATCTGAAGGATGAGCAGCCAGACTTTTAAAGAATGAGAATGAGGAATATTCCCGTGTAAGAATGAGCTGCTGTAAAGAGCCTACTGTGAGCTAAACACATGGCAGACAGAGGGTAACAAAATAGAACAGGTCTTTGCCCTCCAAAGCTTCTAATCTAGATGGAGAGACAGAAAATAGATAGGCAGTTACAATGCAATTAGATCAGCGCTATGACTGGAAAAGTATGTAGAGTTAGAGCAAGGTCTCTGAAGGCTAAGATGGAGGGTTAGAGTGGCTTTCTGGAGGAAGTAGCATTTAAGCTATTACAAGAAGGATGAGGAGAAGTTATCCATGTCAATAGGTTGTAGGTGAGGTTAGGAGAAGGGACAACATATCTGAAGGGCCAGTGATCACAGTGCATAAATGTATCTGAGGGACCAGGAAAAGTTCATAGTTTCAAAAAGGAGAAGGAGTTGTGGGCAAGGAGACTAGAAAGGTAAATATGGTCATGTTACAGATTTGTATTCTGATGATAATGGAAGAATTATTAAATAGTGTTATGTTGGGAAGAGACATAATCCAATTTATGTTTTAAAAAGACCATTGTTCTGGCTGCTATGGGAAGATTGGATTGTATGTAAGGGAACAAGGGTGGAGTCAGGAAGGTCATTTAGGAGATGGGTCCAGTCATTCAGGTAAGAGACGATGTTGCCAAGGACCAAGGTTGTTTTATGGAGATGAAGGCAAGTGGACAGATTCATGAGATACTGAGAAGGTAAGACTGGCAGTGCTTGATCAAGGATATATTTTTAATTAAATCTTTATTGTTCAGATTATTACTGATGTTCCTTTTTTTAACCGCCATAGCTCCACTCCACCTGGTTCCTGCACCCCACCCCGTGCCCTGACCCCCACCACTGTCCTCATCCATAGATGTAAGATTTTTTCCAGTCTCTTTCCATACCCCTCACACCCCCTTCCCCTGAGAATTGTCAGTCCATTCCCTTTCTATGCCCTTACTTCTATTCTATTCACCAGTTTATTCTGTTCATCAGATATTTCTGTTGACTTAATTGTTATATTCACTGGTTGATAGATATGTATTTGTTGTCACTTTGTTGTTCATAATTTTTATTTTTACCTTTTTCTTCTTCTTCCTCTTCTTAAAGAATGCCCTTCAGCACTTCAAGTAATCCTGGTTTGGTGGTGATGTGCTCCTTTAGCTTTTTCTTGTCTGTGAAGCTCTTTATCTGACCATCAATTTTACATGATAGCCTTGCTGGGTAGAGTAATCTTGGTTGTAGGTTCTTGCTATTCATCACTTTGAATATTTCTTGCCACTCCCTTCTGGCCTGCAAGGTTTCTGTTGAGAAATCAGCTGACAGTCGTATGGGTGCTCCCTTGTAGGTAACTAACTGCTTTTCTCTTGCTGCTTTTAATATTTTCTCTTTGTCTTTTGCCCTTGGCATTTTAATTATGAAGTGTCTTGGTGTGGTCCTCCTTGGATTCCTTTTGTTTGGAGTTCTCTGTGCTTCCTGGACTTGTAAGTCTATTTCTTTCACCAGGTAGGGGAAGTTTTCTGCCATTATTTCTTCAAATAGGTTTTCAATCTCTTGCTCTCTCTCTTCTTCTGGTACCCCTATAATTCTGATGTTGATACGCTTAAAGTTGTCCCAGATGCTCCTTACACTATCTTCACACTTCTGGATTCTTTTTTCTTTTCCAATTGGGTGCTTTTTGTTTCTTTGTTTTTCAAGTCTTTGACTTGATTCCTGTGAACCTCTAGTCTGCTGTTGGATTTCTGTATAATATTCTTTATTTCAGTCAGTGTATGCTTAATTTCTAGTTGGACCTTTATCATATCCTCAAGGGTTTCACTAGATTTATTGAGGGTCTCACTAAATTTATTGGCAGTTTCTAGAAAATTCTTGAAAAACCTTAAAACCATGGTTTTGAACTCTATATCCAGTCATTTGCTTTCCTCCATTTCTGTCATTTTTTATCTGTTTCTTTGTCTCCACATTTTGGCTGCTTCCCTGCATTGACAGAGTGGTGTTTTCTGTCCCAGCTGCAGTCTGTTAAGTTAGGCAGCAGGCAGACAGGCACACAGCTTGGGTGGGGTTGTAAATTGGGTGGGGCGGGGGTCTCAGAATCACCGGGGCAGAGCAACCCGCGATGGCTGCCCCTCAGCCAGCTCTGTGGCTTTTCCCCGTTTTGGCATCTCCACGCCCTGGCATCCGCATGCCCAAGTCTCCAACTCTCGGAGCTACGCATCAGTGATTGCTGCGAACAGCTCTCCTAGAAGCCACTCGTCTTCCTCCCCGTTGCCAGACAGCCCTCACCGAGTTCAGTGTGACCCCGGATCTTGTAATCCCTTACAAGCCGCCAACCCAGGTGCCGCTGCTGCCCCTGTTTCGCACACGTCCGTACCTCTCAGTTTTGGCGCCAAAAACTTCTACTTGGTCTCAATGCACTCCTTCTCTTGCCTTCTAGTTGTAAAGCTTCCCCTCTCTTGGATCTAGAGGATGGCTGTTTAGCTTTATAGTTGTACTAGGGGCCCAGTGCACAAAAATTTGTGCACTCGTGGGGAGGGGGGTCCCTCAGCCCGGCCTGTGCCCTCTTGCAGTCTGGGGCCCCTCGGGGGATGTCCACCTGCTGGTGTGCCTGGCTAGCCTGGATGAGGGGCTGAGGGCCATTTTCAGGCTGCCCTCAGCCCCTTCAGGGTTCGTGCTCTGGAGAGTAGGAGAGTGGTGAGTGCAGGCATGGATGTTTCCTGTCTGGTGGTCCACGATGGCACATTCCTGGTGGGCCCCCACCGCTGAGGGGACACACCTGACGCAGAGCTGGGTGGTGGGCCGGGGGCGGACACTGGTGCACAGTCCCCCGGGGGGCCCTCCTGCTGAGCAAACACACCTGGGGTGGAGCTGGGCAGCAGACTGGCATCAGACACTTCGCACTGTGTGGTAGATGCTCCTGCACACCTCACGGAGGCCCCCCGGTGTGGAGCCAGGAGGCAGAGGCTCTCGAACGCCCTGCAGAGGCTCCTGGGGCGGAGCCAGGCAGCAGACCAGGGTCAGGCATTCCCACACACCCCATGGAGGCCCCCGGTGCGAAGCCAGGCTGCGGACCGGCGGCACGCCCTGCAGAGGCTCCCAGTGTGGAGCCAGGCAGCGGACCGGAGGGGGGGAGGGCGGATGCTCCTGCACGCCCCATGGAGGCCCCCAGGCAGAGCCAGGCAGCAGACCGGGAGCGGGTGCTCCCCACAGGGTGGTGGACGCTCCCACTTGCACATGACCCCGTGGGTACCCCCCACCCCCACCACTGACCCGACACACCCGGCATGGAGCACCTGCCATGAGGCCCCCAGTGCAGAGCTGCCCTGCCAGCCTCCATCTTGGCTGGGTTAATTTGCATACAGCTGCTCTGATTGGCTGGTGGGCGTGGCTTAGGCATCCTGAAGAAACAGTCAATTTCAATATTACACTTTTATTAGAGTAGAATTTATAATGTGGTTGTGGGAGGTATATAGGTATATATCTTATGCCGCCATTTTGGTTCTCTCAATGAGGGATTTTTAAATGCAGGTATGTGAAGGAGAGAGAGAAGTCAATGGTGTCACCTAGGTTTTTTTCCTGAGCAACTAGGTATATGTTGGTGCCATGGAGATGGAGGAGACAGAGTATGAGATTTGGTGAGGGAGGTGAAGGCAAGATGAAGATCTCTGTTATGGACATGTTGAGTTTGAGGGGGATGTCTAGTAGGTAGATGGAAATACTGGTGTCTAGAGCCCAGAGAAGAGTTCTAGCATAAGAAAAGCTGTCACTAGATAGATGGAAGTTGCAGCAGTTGAGGTCATGGAAGCAGAGAGGCAATGCTAAGGAAAACAGGCAGAAACAAAATGAAGGCAGAGAAAAGGAGAGGACCAGGGACGGAGCCCTGAGTCCCTAATTGCCACATTTAGAGGTCACACAGAGGAAGAGGAGTAGCTAGTGAAATAAAAGAAAACCCAAGGTATCTTCACAGCAGCTGAGAGAAGTGCTTCCAAGAGGAGGGAACTATCAATGGTCTAACACTGCTACTGAGCATTGTGACAGACACAATGGAATATCTTTTGAATTGGATACAGAAGGTCACTGGTGTCCTTGACCAGAGCTATTTGAAGGTGATAGGGTATGGAAGCCTGATTGGAACTAGTGAAGAAAGGAATGGGATATGAAAAGGTGAAGATGGAGGCACCAGAGAAAAGGCAACATTTTGCAGGTTAGAGGGCAGCCCAAGATTGCACTACTCCTCCACAGCCTGGGAACTAAGATCCAATTATTTCTTGGTTGAATTTCTACAATCATTGAAAATATAACACCCAACAGTATCCTAAAGAAAAAAAAATGACCACACTTTACAGAAACTGGACCTTCATCACTTCACCAAACCCTCATCACAGAGCCTCTCATCCCTAGTTAACACAGGTTCTCCTTTCCTAAATGTATTATGTTCTCTCAACTTTCAGAGACTTCATAAAGGGTCCTCCTGTATACTGAGGAAGCAGCACACTCATTATTGAATTCATTCTTTTTTTTAACATTTTCTAACTGCCTACTATTAAGTGCACTGAGTGGGCCCTGAGAATAAAGCATTGAAGAAGACCAACTCATGGGGTTTGCATTCCAGTGGGAAAAGCAGACAAAAAATAAGAAAATAAGTGCCCTAGCTGGTTTGGCTCAGTGGATAGAGCATTGGCCTGTGGACCAAAGGGTTTCAGGTTTGATTCCAGTCAAGGGCACATACCTTGGTTGCAGACTCCTCCCTGGCCCAGGCCCTCGTCAGTGCTTGTGCAGGAGGCAACCAATCGATGTGTTTCTCTCACATCGATATTTCTCTCTATCCCTCTCTCTTCCATTCTCTATAAAAATCAATGAAAAAATATCCTCAGGTAAGGATTAAAAATAATAATAATAAAGAAGGAAAGTAACTAAATAAGTATGCATTATAGAAAACAACATATAATAATAGGATGCACAGTGATTGGAAGGGGAGGAGACAGAGTGTAAGAGGCTCATTTAATCAGGATGGCCAGAGAAGAGTCTTTGAAGGGGAGATATTTGAACTTTACAGAACTGCACTTGTCTCCTTTCTCCCAATAAAGCAATACTAGGACATGTGCTGGAGCTGCTACCACAATATCTTCTAATACCACCATGCCACTTCAATACCCACTTCATGAGGAAGAGCCTTCCATCCCTAGCCTTTCAGTTCCTTGACCTCCTTTTCTCCAACAGTCTTGTCTAACCCCTGCCCCACTCAGTTACTCAATTCCAATATAATACCTTAGACTGGTCATTACCAATTTTCCTACCAAAATTTTCACTGTCTCATTGGAAGGCTAGGAGACTAGCATGTTGTACCTGTCTAGCTCATCCCTATAGTGACCACAACTATTTTTTACCCCAGTGATCCTACTACTGTCCATCACCCCACTGATGTTCTCTCTTCCCTCCTTAGTTAGCTTACATTCCATAGTCAGTCATTGTAGAGATGAATAGCAGAGGCAGGAAAAAAATAATTGTATTCACCCAGTTGCATATGTTCCAACTCATTGCCCTCACATTAACATACTTATTTAGCAACACCCCAAACCCAGTTAAGTTCATTAATCTCCCTCCCTACTTTGCAACTGCAGCTGAAATGTAGCTAAAGGAAAATATAAAACCATGATATCTGGTCTCACTTTAAATTCATGACCACTAACCACAAGCAGGTCCTTAGAGTTGCCTGGCAACCTAACCATTTCTCTAGATATTCACTCTCTAATTCTTGTTGAAGAATATGTCACATGTACTCCTCTCTCCTCAAAACTCCATCACTTCTTTCTCTATTTTTCACTTCAGTGGGTGATCTATTTTCCTATTTTATTGGGAAAACAGAAGCAAGCAGAATATAAAAAAAACTTCCAAAAGCTCCCACAAACAAATCTGTTACAATGGAAGAGGTGGGACTTTTTCCTATCTGAGGGCAACTCTTCCACTTCTTCATGTGATTCCCACCTCCTATCACTCAAAGACATAGCCATAAAAATTATCCCCAGTGTGATGTTAACAGCTATTGCTATTACTAATCTAATGCATAATTTCCACTGAGGACTGCAAAGTGGTGATATTAGAATTCTGCCATACCATCTTCACTTATTATCTGGAAATACTACTATAAAACGAAATGTCCCTACATCTACTATATGCTTTTATAATGGTATAGTGGTATAATTTTTAAACTTTTTAAATTTATTGATGTTAGAGAAACAGAGGAAGAGAGAGAGCAAGAGAAAGAGATAAACATTGATTTGCTGTTCCACCTATTTATGAATTCACTAGAGGCCTGGTGCATAAAAATTCATACACTGGAGTGGGGGGGTCCCTCTGCCTGACCTGCCCCCTCTCACAGTCCAGGAGCCATGAGGGGCAAGAGGCGACCCAGTGATCAGGGGAAGGCGACACCCCTATCACACTTCTGCTGCTGCCACTGCTGGCAGCTCAAGCCTTGCCTGGCCTTGGTTACCTGAGCCTCGGTGGCCATGGGCCACTGGGCAGCTGACATCCAAGGCTTGCCTGTGCCTTGGGCATTGGCTGGGAAGCCACCATCTGAGGCTTTCCTGCAACTTGCACCAGCCCTAGATGGCTGGGCAGCAACCATCTGAGGCTTGCCTACACCTCGGGCTGGCCCTGGGCCGTTGGTGGGCTGAGGGCAGGTCTGGCTGCACCACATGCCTGCCACCCCCTTGGCGGAACTGAAAGAACTGGGGGACTCCAGCGGGGTTGAGGGGACTGGACACCACCATCTTGTGGCTATGGGCACCTCCATCTTTGTGATGGCATGATGGTCAATTTGCATATTCCCTCTTTATTAGATAGGATTGGTTGATTCTTGTATGTGCCCTGTCCAGGGATCAAACTTGCAACCCTGGTGCACTGGGGCGATGCTCTAAAAAAACTGAACTACAAGACCAGGGCCTAGTGTTTGATTCTTTCTATTTACCAATTTTCAAATGAGTTAAATTTCTAGCATCCTCCAACAATGATGAATGGCTTACTCCCGCCCTCAGATCTCACTCCAGCCAAGTTTTCACCATAATCATCTCACCTAAATAGCTTCTGCAAGGTCATAAATGATTTTCACGATGTTAAATCTAATCATATAGCCTCAACCTAGTTATGTCTCAGGAGCATTTGACATACTCCTATTGAAACTTATTTTTCTCTTTCCTTCTAGGACAATCTGCTTTCCTGATTTTCTTTCCACCTCACCGATGGCTCTTCAATCTCTTTTGTTGATTCCTCCTCTTCTCTCTAACTTCTTTAAAAAAAAGATAGAATTTAAAAACCATAAAATTTTCCATTTTATAAGTGTACAATTTAGTGGTTTTTATTTTTTATTTTGTTTTATTGCTTAAAGTATTACAACGAGTGATAGATAGGTCTCCATTTTTTTCCCTTGACCTTCCCCCCTCCTCCCCTACTTAGAATACTCAGAGTTGGCAATTAGCACAATGATCTAATTCCAGAACATTATTATCACCCCAAAGAGTAACCTCTTATCTACTAACAGTCATTCTTTATCCCCACTTCCAGCCCCTGACCACTGTAATCTACTTTCCATCTCTATGGACGTGCCTATTCTTCTCCTTAACTTCTTAACATTGGAGTACTCCAGGGCTCAGTTCCTCTTCCTCTTTATCTATCCTTACTTTTTGGTGATCTCATTCAGTTTCATGGCTTTAGGTACAATCCATACACTGATAACACCAGCATGGACTTCTTCCCTGAATTCTAGACTTCGTTACCCAACTTCCTACCTAATCTGTCCACATGGATGTCTAAAAGACATCTCAAACTTAACATGGTATGCGCTGGCCAGTGTGGTTCAGTGGATAGAATGTCAGCCTGTGTACTGAAGGGTCACGGGTTCAATTCCAGATCGAGGGCATGTACCTAGGTTGCCAGTTCCATCCCCAAAGGAGGCAACCAATTGATGTGGCTCCCTTACATTGATGTTTCTCTCTCTCTCTTTCTCTACCCAATCCTTCCACTTTCTATAAAAATCAATGGAAAAAATATCCTCAGGTAAAGATTAACAACCACCGCCACCACCTCAATATGGTCAAGACAAGCTAATGGCCTCCTAGAATCTGTTCCACTTGTATAGTCTTCATTTCAGACTATGACAATCCCATTCTTCTAGTTGCTCACGCACCAAAACCTTGCAGACATCTTTGATTCTCCTCTTTCACTTACACCCCACACTTACAATTAGGAAATCCTGTTGGTACTAACTTCATAATATATCCAGAAATCTGACCAACTCTCACACCCTCCACTTCTGTTACTCTTGTTGAAGCCACCATCATCTCTCACCTGGTTATTTTAATAAACTCCCTGTTACCACCATTGTGCTTTCTATAGTTTTCAGCTCAGAAAAGGATGATTCTTTAATATTTATAACATTATATAGTAACACCTATTACATATATAGCACCTGCTACATGCAGGCATTCTGAGGCCTTACATGATATGGCTCCCATTACTTCTCTGATCTCATTTGTAACTATCCCCATTATTCATATCTCTCTACACTGGCCTACCAGCTGTTCTGAACACCCTATGCACATTTCTGTTTCAGGGTTTTGAGTGTTATTCCCTGTGCTTGAAACATATTTACCCGATATCCTCCTGGTTCATGGCTCATGGCTCACTCATTCACTTCCTTCAGGTCTTTGCTTATATGTCATCATTTAAGTAACCACTCCCTCAAAAATTGCACCCCACATTCAGTCCCAGGACCCCTTGATCTCCTTCTCTACTATGTTTTTCTCCATAGCAATTATTGCCTCTGGCAAACTATATGTTTTACTTATTTATTTTATTATTTGTTTTCCTTCCGTAGGTTTACAATCTGTTAGTGAAAGGATTTTGGTTTCATTTTTCACTGCTGTATTCCCAGCACCTAGAGCAGTGCTTTGCAAATAGGTGCTCAATAAGTATTTGTTAAATGACTGAATAATAGTATCAATTAACAGACACAAATTATGCAGCTATACACCTTACATTCATGACATCACCTAGTTTTCATAACAACCCCAAGAAGTTGTATTATATACATATTTTGCAGATAAGGAAACTGAAGAGTTATGTGAATTGCTCAAAGTCACACATCTGGAAAGTGCTAGAACTCCAAGCTTCCACAGGGTCACAATCTGGCTGCTCTTACCTTCCCTCAAAGTTCCTTGTCTCGAAAGAGCATTATTGTATAGGTATCTCTGGAATCTCAATGCAAACATATAAATGGGACCCAAATAATGACATTTAGATTTTAGAAATTGTCCAAAAGCAAGTTGTACTTTGTGGGTTTATTTTTCTTTCATGGTTTTCCATCTTTGGAGCTACAGCCACAAAGGACAAACTCGGTCCTGCTCAAACTCTAGAGATGAAGAAACTGACATACGCATCAGTGGGAAAGAACAATGTGATGGGAGTTGGAGATGAATTATCTTCTGGAATGAAAATTGTGCTCAGCAGAGGCAATTTATCATGTCATATCATTTCTGAAATCACCTCTCTGCTGCCTGCCAGCCCATCAGAAATATTGCTTCAATGGCTTCCTTACTGTTCTTTAAGCAAATGAAATATGCTTGCTTCTAGCGTTATTTGTTTATGTAGTTTTTGTATTGTTTTAGTAAGGGAATGTGTTTTAATAACTTTATGTACTTTACAGATAGTCATAGGTACTTGTGACAACATTTTTTGCAGCTGTATAATAAAATAAGCATTGCATTCTGGACAGGGTCAGATTGACCAACACTTGCTGGCATAATCTTTTATATTTGATGCCAACTCTACTAAATTAAATACAGTTAAAGCAAAAACACTTTATTGTGAGCATAAAGATCTGGTTTTCCACATAGTTGGACTTTAGTTTCGGAGGAACAAGGGGACTGTGGTTCAAGAGGATGTTTATAAAAGGGCCATAATAAGCTGTTTACTATGCAACTTGACAGGGGCAAGATTTTGAAATGGGTGGCCCCATAAATGGACTGGAGAGTTTCGACTGCATTTGGAAATGGTCTCTCTTCTGAAAACATCATGCTGGGGAGTGCATATTAGCTCCATTTACAGAGATGCCTTGGGGAAATTACAACCTTACTTTCTATCTCTGGTCCGTTTGTAGTTACAAATGTTTAGTGTTTCACCTTTATAGACATCTCCACTGACCACTTTTAAGAAACTGAGAATGGATAGTAATGATTGAACATAGGTGTTAGCATGTTTCCTTTCTCATTATCTTTGAGATTCCACCTTCCTTCACCTTAGTGCCATTCTTCACTTCACATCTGGAAAGAGGCACTGTACAGCAGGAGTCCTCTGAGCACTATCCAGCCCATGGTCATTCCATGAAGGCTTAAATTCTTTCAGGATGGTCAGCTCTCTTTCTTTTGCAGGGCCCTGGGTATTAAGAGAACACTTTTTTAAAACTTTTTATTTTTTTAGTTTTTTAAGTCTTTATTGTTGAGAGTATTTTAAATGTACCCCCCTTTTCCCCCTTGCCTCCACCACCTAGTTTCTGCCCCACCCAGGCCTTCACCACACTATTGTCTGTGTCAACAGGGTGGCAGTGCATATATGCATATAAATTCTTCAGTCAATCTCTTCCCTCCCCCTTCCCTCTGAGATTCATTAGTCTGTTCCATGTTTTCATGCCTCTGGTTCTATTTTATTCATCAGTTTATTTTGTTCATTAGATTACATATATAAGTGAGATCATGTGATACTTGTCTACCTTTGACTGGCTTATTTCGCTAAGCATAATAATCTCCAGGTCCCTCCCTCCATGTTGTCTCAAAGGGTAATAGATCCTTTGGCTGCAGATAAATCCATTGTGTAAATGTACCATAGTTGTTGTTGTTGTTTTTTAATTGATTCATCGAGTGATGGGCACTTCGACTGTTTCCGAATCTTAGGTATTGTAAATAACGGTGCTATGAACATAGGGGTGCATATATTCTTTCTGATTGGTGTTTCAGACTTCTTAGGATAACCTCTTAGTAAGAACCCAAATCAGCTTCACCATCACACCTACCTGTAGGTTTAGCTTTGCCATCAGGAGTGAACAGATATGCCATTTTCCATACCCAACTCTTTCAATATTATAAAATACTTCCGCCCTAACTGGTTTGGCTCAGTGGATAGAGTATCAGCCTGCGGACTCAAGGGTTGCAGGTTCGATTCTGGTCAAGGGCATGTACCTTGGTTGTGGGCACATCCTCATTAGGGGGTGTGCAAGAGGCAGCTGATTGATGTTTCTAACTCTCTATCCCTCTCCCTTCCTCTCTGTAAAAAATCAATAAAATATATATAAAAAAATACTTCCATGTCCCTCCTCAGTTGTTTGTCACAAGCTCCTCCATGTATGGCAGAGCCACCTCTAGTTACCATCCTAACTCTTGGCCTCTGGATCTTCTTAAACTTGTCAACAACTTTTGGAGATTGTTGCTTCTGGTCTCTAAATCTAATTATAGTTATAAAGAAAACAAGTCATTGGACTTTTGCTCAACACTAAAGATTATTATCTTAGTTAGAAAGATAGTTCCAAGACTTTATTTTTCTAGTTAAGAGTTCTTTCTGCAACCCCATTCTGTCCTACATGACAGAATTAAGAGCCAAAGAGATTTAAAAATGAAGGGTTAGAACCAACAAGATGAAGTATAACAGAGACTTTTGTATCTGCCAAAGCAGCTTAAATTACATGCATGTTTAAAGCTGTCGTGTCACATGGCTGACTCATGCAGAATTTGTGGTCACCTAAAACCCCCAAGTCTTTCTCCATACTGGCAAATTAGGTATTCCTCATGCTCTGCTTTAAAATTCTTAGAAATTAAAGATCATCTTTGTTTCAAGTAACTCTTCTAGCATACCTTGATATTTTTAAAAATTTTATTAATGTATAATTTAAGTGCATAGGTGTTAAATGTACAGCTTGATTGATCTTCATACACACACAAGCATGCAAACACATACACACCACTATAATCACCACTCAAATTAAGAAATAGAGCATTATCAGCAATGAGAAAGCTCCCTTGTACCTCTTTCCACTCAATAACTCTACCCCAAGGTAACTACTGTCCTGATTTCTAACACAGTAGATTAGTTTTGGCCTGTTTTTGAATGTCATATAAATGGTTCACACATTCTTTTGTGAATGGCTTTTTTTTTTTTTTTGCTTATCCATTATGTCTGTGAGTTTCATCTGTACATTGCTAAGTAATAGTTTGTTGAATGGGTGTACTACAATTTGTTTATCCATTGTCCTATTGATATAAATTTGGGTTGTTTCCAAGTTCAGGTCAATACAAATAATGCTGTCATATTCTTGTATGTGACTTTTGGTGGATACAAGGATTTATATTAATTATAAATTCAGAAGGATACTTGCTGGGTCATAGAGTGTATGTATGTTTAGGTTTAGTACATGCTGTAAAATAGCCTTAAAATGTGATTGTGGCCCAGCCAGTGTGGCTTAATGGTTGAGTGATGACCCATGAACCAAGAGGTCATCAGATCAAATCCCAGTCAGGGCACATGCCCAGGTTGTGGGCTTGATCCCTGGTAGGAAGCAAGCAAGATTAATATTTCTCTCCCATTGGTGTTTCTCTCTCTCTCTCTCTCTCTCTCTCTCTCTCTCTCTCTCTCTCTCTCTCTCTCATCAATAAAGACATTAACTCCCATTTGACCCAGTGAGCCCACTTCTAGGAATATATCCCAAGAAACCAGAAACACCTATCAGAAAGGATATATGCATCCCTATGTTCATAGCAGCACAATTTACCATAGCTAAGATTTGAAAACAGACTAAGTGTCCATCAGCACATGAATGGATTAGAAAACTGTGATACATCTACACAATGGAATACTATGCTGCTGTAAAAAAGGAATTCTTATCATTTGCAACAGTATGGATGGAACTGGAAAGCATTGTGCTAAGTGAAATAAGCCAGTCAGTGAAAGAAAAATACCACATGATCTCACTCATTTATGGATAATAAAGACCATTATAAACTGATGAACATAAACAGATACAGAGGCAGAGCAGCATCAAACAGACTGTCAAACTACAGCAGGAACGCTGGGAGGGTTGCTGGGGGGAAGTAAGAGATCAACCAAAGGACTTGTATGCATGTATATAAGCATAACCAATAGACACAAGACACTGGCGGGTAGGGGAGGCCAGGGGAAGGTCAAGGGGAAAACAAAAAGGAGACATATGTAATACTCTAATACTTTAAGCAATAAGACAAAATTTAAAAAAAACTTTAAAAGGTAATTGTGGCAACTTACAGCCTTTGCTGACCTGTTTATGTGTCCTTGGGTAGGCTACATTCCCAGTTATTCAAGCAAACACTAATTTACATTGTGCTATAAAAGTATTTCATTGATATGACAAGTCCATAATCAGTTGATTTTTTAAAAAATTGTTTTTTTGCTTAAAGTATTACATATGTCTTCTTTTTTCCCTTTGACCTTCCCGTGGCCTCCTCTACCCCCCAGTGTCTTGTGTCCATTGATTCATAATCAGTTGATTTTAAGGGACATTATCCTAGATAATCCTGGAGGGCTTGATTAAATCAAATGAAAGGTCTTAAAGGTAGAGCTGAGATGTCCTTGAGGAAGAAAGTCTTCCTCTGGACAACAGCTTGAGCTCATGACCAAGTTCCAGACTTCCTGTTGATCTACTCTGTATTTCAGATTTGTCTAGCCAAATCTCTCTCTCTCTTTCTTTCTCTCTCTCTCTCTCTCTCTAAACTAATAAAAGAGAAATATTAAAATTAACCGTTTCTCCGAGACAGGGTAAGCCACGCCCACCAGCCAATCAGAGCGGCTGTATGCAAATTAGCCCAGCCAACATGGCGGCCGCCACTCACGGACCTGAGTAAACAGCCCTTTCCATTGCGGCAGAAGCGAAAGTGAAGCTTCGCCCCTCAGCTCAGCTCCGATTAAACTGCCTCTAGCAGT